>JASDQU010880734.1:5634-17166 GCA_032191745.1 Picea mariana
TTTAAGTGTGAACAAGGGAAAATAAAAATATACATACTACTTAAAGAAACAGAGAACACTTAAATACCAATAAACAAGCTAGATGTTAATTTTAAAGTGTGAACAAGGGAAAATAAAAATATACATACTACTTAAAGAAATAGAGAAGCCACATAAGAAGAATGAAAAAAGACAAACTACCATGGTAATTTATTTCTATGAACAAAATATAACTTGACATCAACCAGTTGAATATTACTGACATTTGTTATGCGAAAGACAATTTTTATTATTTAGAGACAAAGTGCGACGATGAATGTATATATATTAAAAAAACACAGTGCAAGTATCCAAGGAAAAAAAGTATGCATCGACATAACTGAGTGCAGTAAAATAGCACAAACAATTGTCATCTACTGACTGAAATTCATAGAACTAAATTGATAACACAATATAGCTATTGACAAAAAAGTTGTAAAGCAGTTTGAATTCTTAGAGTTGAGTGTGAAAGAGGCTATTATTTTCAGGTGAAACAATGCTGCAATTCAATTTCAGTTACATAAAAAAAATGCAAGTAGGAGAAGCCTCCACATAAGTTTATTCTATATGTAAAATTGTCAAAATGAAACCAAGAACAAAACTCTAAAGAAAATCAAAATAGGCAATTGAACTCAAAAAATATATACATTTCAGTGTAAAATCCAATTACATATAGGCTTCTCAGGGACTCTACATCCATACGTGAAATTTGAAAGCCCTTAAGGACGATTTGTGTGCAGATGAGGATGAATCGTGGAAATGTGGGACATGGGTTTTGTGTAGAAGGATCTCATTTATTTAAGTCACTAGTGGATTTTCAAAACCATGCATTGTTTGGAAGTTATAGAGGATTTTCTAATCTAGGTTTGCCCAGATTATTGTTGCGCCCGTTTTTCAAAGAAACCAAATTTGTAATCAACAGTTATAGTTTTGGGGGATCTAGTTCCATCCTTCCTCATCAATTATCTATACAAATAAACCTCCAGATGGAATAGGAAGGGGATATATATCATTATGTAGAAAGATTTGAACATGGGGAACATCATACTCATCTTATGAACATGGCTTTGATTTAATGAGTTTAATTTCCAGAAATTCCAATACAAGATTGTCATTGAACCTATGACACAATGATATTTGATTTTTTCCTTCTAAACTTACTCTAGCAGTGTAGTTCCAGTTAAGTAGGCCCCCCTAACCTAGTCTACGTTGCATTATATTTCTTAGTTTCCAATTAGTTGAGTTTCGATTTACTATCTAAAATTAGTTTCTTGCTCATATCATTGAATTTACCATTTTATTTCTTATGATGCAATATTAGTTTTGTATGATGTGAAACCATAATTATTTGAATGTCCAACTTTACTTGAATTGCGCATAGATTGTTGCAAGAACATGTTGATTCATTTCCATAATTAAATATTGTAACCGATACCAAGAAATTGCAATTCAAACAGATCGTAGAAAATTGGAAACACCCTTGAATAACTCTGTATTTAATATTTTTCCCTCTCTTACTGCTTTTGGATTTTTTTTTTTATTTGTTAATGCAATAAACAGATCCATAAGTTAGTTGGTGTAGATATAAGTCTTCCTCTAGAGTAATAACATGAGAACTTTGTGCTAATGCAAGATCAAGATTCAATTCCGAACTAGGGATGATTTTAGGGGATAAATTTTTCTCATGGGTTAATTTTCCAAGGTTTTTCCCAAATAAAGATTCACTACTCTAAAAATGATTCGCCCAAATTCTATAGGATAAAATTATTTTACCTTAAAAATCACCAAAATTTTATACAAACTATATAAAATCCTTATAAATTTGAATGTTTTTACAAAAATATCGCCAAACATTATATAGTTGGCATATGAAGGATTAGTAAGATTTGCCAAGGTTTCTACATTTTAAAATAAATTTCCATCCTTAAAATCATCCATGTTCCGAACAACCCTGTAGTGTTATTTCCATTGGTCATTTGATTTCATTTGGTTTAAGAGTGTCAACGTTTGAAGTCCTGTTTTCTTTCATTTATTGGATGACGTAACAAAAATCTAAAAGCAAATGAAGATCCTATTGATAAAATCTAAACCTGTCATAAATATTAGACTAAGTATCAATTAGATCAGTGGGTTAATATAGGTTGCACAATTAAAATTCATTTGTTGTTAGTGTTTGATAATTTCTTGCTTGATTGCCATTGAATAAGGATAGTCATTGCTCCTTCTTCTCATTCCTTTCTATACTCACTTTGTTTTCAATTTAAGAAGACTAATTCATTTAAAGAGAGGCATTATACACAGTGTTTCAAAAACATAGAATAAAGTCTCTCTTCCTTCTCTTCATCCATTCAACCTTTATTAAGTATTTTCCATTTATTATTTCCATCCACCACCTCATATTCTTCTTGATTTATGTCTTACCATTCCTTCATTACGTTTTGTATTCACTTGATGAATGGTCTTGAGTTTAGCTCTGATTTTTTAGAGTGTGATTACATTGATTGTAAGTTAATTTGCATTGCTTTGATTTAATTTCCCACATCCATTACATGAATATCGTTGAATGATAAGACATATTAGTAAGCTACACATGTGAAGTTACATGAAAATACACATATGAAAGATTGTAACTCTAAGCCATTATAGCACTTATTGTCTCGCATTCCAATGATATATATTGAACATTAGTTACTTGCAACTTGTTTTTCTTTGACTTGCTTGGTTTGTTTGGATTTTCACTGGCATGGCTCTTTAGTCCTGCACTTTCTGCGCTTGCACCTCTAAGTTTATGAGTTCCCGGTCTATAATTTAATGCCAATAAATTAGCATATAATTTTCCTGACATTTTTTTGTTGTTTCTGGGGAGGTGCTAAAGAGATTAGATCATAGGAAGGTAGGTGTCTTGTAAATTACACAACTTGGGGGAGGAGAAGTGGTAATACGCAAAGGTGCCCTTACTTCAAAAAATTTGAAGGGGTTATAGCCTGTCGCATTCACTTTAGTGAGTTTCTCCAAAGCCTCGTTGTTTTCTTTTATGCAAGTTTGTTTTCTTTTCATTTGATTCATGAAAATAAGAGAAGACTAACTTGTGTGAACATATAACTTGGTGACAACAGGATCGTAGTAGCACGATGGCGCTTCGAGTACATGATTAATTTCCTTTTCATTTCTTTAATATTTTTAATGTCTTTGGTGTTGTAAGAACCCTATACACTAATTCATGTGCAAGACAGGGATTACCAAACAACAAAGAAGACTTCAAGAATGTCACTCCAAGAACTTTCTCAAATACTAGCAGCAACTGGAATCTCTACCTCTCAGGAAGAGAAAACCTTGACAACAGTCAAGAATATATTTTTCACTTTGAGAAGTGATAAAAGAGGAAGAATTCCATGAACAATAGCAAGAGGATACCAAAGAATCATGAACCGCATATGATGGAGAGCAGTCATTAGAACCTGAGATCAAGGAATTTCTAACCTACCTATCATCAGATCCTTTATGCATTCAAGAGATCAATCATCCGAAAGAATAATATATGCATTGCATGACAAAGTAGGACACATGAATCAGTGCTAATAAACAAGATAACTAGGAGGACATGCAAAGTTATGTTAATAAGCAAGTTAACCAAGAGCATCATGACTATATTGAATGCTGATTTCAAACGACTATTAGATTGAAGCACCACTTTATTCTTTAGCAATTCCTGGCATCCTATCATATGAAGAAAATGGTATCACATGCTCTAGTATACATTAAAGAATATCTTTCAAACTTAAGTATGAATATGTTTGTAATCCTGTTATGCACATGGATACACTGGAAATACTCCTACACTTGAGCAAAGGGTTTCCTTTTTTAAGTAGAGTGGGATAATGTAATAAATAAATAAAATAGTAAAGAGAAAAATAAGCCTAGTTGTGAAAACCAGTTTACTGGTGCAACTGGACATGATTTTTGCTTGAAAACCAGACAAATGGCAGGAAATGTTCACAATAATTTCCATAAGTTTATGTTGTTTCAAATATTGTATTGTATTCTTCAAATCATTTGTGTTTTATACTTGCATCGACTGATATGGGATTCCTTAAGGCCCAGGTTCTAACAAATCTCAACCATCGACTCCAACGCATCATCTGGGATTGAGATTACAGATATGTTAAAGTACCTTGGGACTTACATACATCAATGGAAATCCCCCTCGTTGTGAATCATGGGAATTCATCAAGGTCTCTTGGTTGATAGATCTTGCAGGTGACTCAACATCAGCTCATCCATTCATACCTCGTAAGATGTACTATGGCATCTTGACACTCATTGGAAGTAATGGTGAGCTGTCTCGCATTTGTTAACGAAATTCCTAAATGGTCGATAATCTAATGATTTCTCTCTATGTTCGACTCCAGTAAATTAATTCACATAGCTATAATTGTGTTAAGATGTGGGATTATGATGAAGACTATATGGTTTTATGGTATCAACAAAAGCTTGCAACAATTTGTTTTCTTGTAGTCGCATGTTCCAATAAAAGACTTCCACTCAATCTTAAATAATTTTCATGAGGACATGCAAACCCTTGGGTTTGGGGGAGATTTTCAGATCCCTTCTAGATCTTTAGATTCTTGTCAACATCTCTAGCATCTTCAGTTCATCTTATCCAATTTTTCCTTCCTTCAATAGGATTCAGTTCATTATATTTTAGTATATCATATTCAGTTCTCTCTCATACTTTAAACAACTCTCAACTTTGATATGCCTCATCTTTAGCGTGCATCCGATCCTGCATTCTACTCGGAAGCACATTAGAATTTAAAGCAAAGGTAACTTGAGGTAAAACAGATCCACTATAGGATTTAGTTCAACCTCTTTTAGTAGATCAGATTTAGTTCTCTCTCATACTTTTGAAGGCTCTGAGATTTAATATGCCTCATCTCATCATTCAGTCAACATGCATCAAATCCTTCATTTCATTCGGCAACACATCAGAATTCAAAGAAAAGTTAACTTGAGGTAAAACATGTATAAATCTCTTTAATTTACTAAGAATTTGGAAAACATGATGCATAACCACTCCATACTCCACTACACATCATCACCACTTAGAAAGTAATCATAATCAACCATCAATCCACCATCTACAATAAATTTTATACTTTGATTATAAGACCATTAAAAGAATAAAATAAAATATTTTCTGGTACACAAATACAAAGCAACACCCATAATGTCTTCTCCTTGTACATCATAAAACACTCCTAAGTTCATTATTTGAATGTTCTAAATAAGAGGATGAAGTCATTGTTGCCTATCCAAGAAAAGAACCACAATTAAATAATGGTCTTAAAATGAAAGAAAAATATAGACTATAAAAGTGTCCAAACTCATAAAAGTATATTCATGCTGCCATTATCTCCATCATTTCACAAACCACTTCCTTTTCACTCATCCACTATCCCTCATAATATCCCTTTCTTGTTATTTATTTTCACGACAATTTTTGGTGCTCTATTTTGAAGGAAATCAAATTAAAATCCTTCCATTGTGATCATATGATAAAAATTACTTGTGAAGCATGTTGCTCCACAAGAACCAACACCTACACAAAGAAACAATGTCATGTAACTCTATTTATGTGAAACAAAGTATACAATAAATAACAAAGGCCTCCTAAGTAAAAAAGGTTCATTACTTTGTTTGCATGAGGACATGCAAATCCTTAGGTTTGGGGGAGTGTTGGGATCCTTTTTTGTCATATTTCTCTGCCCAATAAAGTTATTATTCTTAAATGTTTTCCCGTATTTTGTCAATAATACACACCATAAACCTTCATTACATACCTTTATTCACGATTAAACATACCTTGTAGTTAATACATCATTTCTCTATGTTTTTAGTGATTAAAGACGATTATATAATAGTTTTGTTGATAATGGTTCATATCAATAAATTTGTGTTTTTCAGTATTTTCATAAGCTACAAGTTTGGTTGGCAACACACATTTCATAACTCAACACCCAAGTATTCCTAGACCCTATTGCCAATCCAAGAATATATTTTCAAGGTTACAAAGTGGCCTCTTCTCCATGTGATCTTCAACATGCTCAATTTGCAATGATCTTCGTCAAACTTTAATTTTCTGCATACAAGCTTAGACATAGGCCACAATTTAGTTCAATGCAATTTAGTTCCTATACCACCAGTTCACTTCTTCTACCTAAAACCATCTATTGGAATACTTCGACCCCTCCAGCTAGGATTTGGCCATGTGGAGTTTGAATATATAAATGTCAGCATAGTGTGTTTCCTTTGGTTCACTCCCAAGTCACACGTGTAAGCCTCTACCTCATGGTCAAAGGTCGGGTCAAATTTAGCAGAAAATTCTAGATAGAAATCTTTGAACGTGATTTTTGGGTAGATGAGGATGAAGCATGGAAATATGAGACATGGGTGTTGTGGATAAGGATGTCATTTATTTGAATCGCAAGCGAATTTTTGAAATCATGCATGGTTTGGAAGTTACAAAGGATTTTCTAATTTGGGTTTGTCCAAATTTATTGTTGCGACCCATTTTTCAAAAAAGACAAATTTGTAATGCATAGTTATGGTTTTGGGGGATCTGGCTCTATCCTTCCTCGTCAATTCTATGTATAAATAAACCTTAAGAGGGAATAGGAAGGGAATGTATATCATTATGTAGAGATATCTGAACATGGGGAACATCATACTGATCTTATGAACATGGCTTTCATTTACTAAGTTTACTTTTCAGAAATTCCAATACAAGATAGTCATTGAATATATGGTGTGTTGATATTTTTTGTTTCCTTCTAAACTTACTCTAGAAGCACAGTTCTAGTTAGGTAGCCCCCTCTAACTTGGTCTACATTGAATTATATTTATTAGATGCTAATTAGTTGAATTTTGATTTACTGTCTAGATTTAGTTTCATGTTCATATAATTTAATTTACCATTTTATTTCTTGTGATGCAATATTAGTTTTGTATCATGTGAAAACATAATTATTTGAATCTCCAACTTTACTTGAATTGCACATAGATTGCTGCAAGAACATGTTGGTTCATTTCCAGAATGAAAGATTGTAACTGGTGCCAAGAAATTGCAATTCGAACAGATCATACGAAATTGAAAACACCCTTGAATGACTATACATTTAATATTCTTCCCTCTCTTAGTGCTTTTGGATTTTCTTTATTATTTGTTAATGCAATGAACAACTCCATAAGTTAGTTGGTGCACAGATAATTCTTCCTCTGAAGTAATAACATGCGAACATTTGTGCTAATGCAAGATCATGATTCAATTATGAACAGTCTTGTAGTGTTATTTCCATTGGTCATTTGATTTCATTTGGTTGAATCTTATCAATGTTGAATCCCCATTTGATTTCATTTATTGAATGGCATAACAAAACTCTAAAATCAAATAAATATTCCATTGCTAAAACCTAAATCTATCATAAATCTTATACTAAGTATCAATTAGATCGATGGGTTAATATAGGTTGCACAATTAAAATTCATTTCATGTGAGTGTTTGATTATTTCTTTCCAAATTTCCACTGAATAAGGACAAACATTGTTCCTTCTTCTCATTCCTTTCTATATTCACTTTGTTTTCTGTCTGACAAGATTGTTTCATTTAAAGAGAGGCATTATACAAAGCCTTTCAAAAATAGAGAATAAAGGCTCTCTTCCTTCTCTTCATCCATTCAACCTTTCTTCAGTATTAGCTATTTATTATTTCCATCCCCCACCTCATATTCTTCATGCTTTCCATCTTACCATTCCTTCATTGTATTTTGTGTTCACTTGATGAATAGTCTTGAGTTTAGATTTCAATTTTTAAATTTGTGATTACATTGATTGTGAGTTAATTTACATTGCTTTGATTTAATTTCCCACATCTTCTACAGGAATATCATTGAAGGATTAAGACATATTAATAAATTACATTAATGAATCTACATGAACATACATACATGAAAGATTTTAACTCCGAGTCATTATAGCACTTATTGTCTCACATTCCAATGATATATTCTAAACATTATTTACTTGCAACTTGTTTTTGTTTGACTTGGTTGGTTTGTTTGTATTTTCACTGAAATAGAGATTTAGTGTTTCATTTCTTGTGATTGCACCTCTAACTTTATGAGTCCTCAGTCGATAATTCAATGTCAATAAATTAAAATATAATTTTCTTGACAAGCTACACGTCTAGATTGCCTCTTCCTTATTACTTCATCATCCATCCATGTCACTACGTCTAACTCTCTATGCCTTGAAATGGTTAGGTTTCACCCTCAACCATTATTTGCAAATAAAGAGAAACACCCATTCCCAAGTAATTTATTCATGATGCAATTTTCATGTCTGCATAATCCTCCAAACCTAAGGCAAGTCCTCAACTCACCTTGTTTTGTCAAATCACCTCTCCGCAACTCAACATTTGTGATGAGTGTGGTCAACATGTCCACACTCTTTAAACGTCTCAATGAACTATCCAAATTTCTCTAAGTATAATACATCACCTCAAAGAACTTCCATTCCTTAGGCACATTTGAACCAATACTCCTGCCAACCTCAACCAATGACCCTGCTGGATCTCTAAGTCATTGCACAATCATTCACACGTCACCAAGTTATGCTCTACCTCATCCAATGTCCCATACCAAAGGAAATCAAACACCACCAAAGTCACTTGGTCTGCGCTATTCCCATTTAGGTTGACTACCAACAATTCTTGGTCGACTTCTTTTCTGACTCCACCTATCTCCTAGAACAAAACTGTGTTGCACCTCCATAAGCATCCGAATTTTGGCACTATCTCACAAATGTCAATCCATCGCATGACCTAATAAACATAGCTAAGACACCTATACAATCATGGTGCCTTATCCATCCTCCAAAACTCGACACATTCCTATCCTCACTACCCACTCTACTACAATAAGACTTCCAATGTGCCTCATCAAAGAGTAAGGAAACTCCTCAAGTCACCTCCATAGCTACACCTAAATCTACCTAAGTCCACCATAGGACTCGTCCAAGTAGGTCACCCCAATATCTCCACACATTCGCCCAAGTCAAGGTGTTCCAAATGCTACATGACTTCTTCGAATCTACACCACTTGAGCCACCCTCAAGTCTGTCGGTTTTCATCGTGAAAACAAATTAAACTTGAACCACCAAGTCATTGGACTTTCTTTCAAATAACTCACTCCAACACTTAGGAAATGAAATAACTCAAAACCAATCATACCTTTCCAACTAAATTCTTGGTTGCACCCATGGTTCAAACCAATTGTCCTCGACCTTCAAATTCTCAAGCCACTACCTCTCTGCATGAACTCCCCTCAATCACCATCTATAGCTCCACATACCTGCATAGCACCTTCATTGTGATACAAGGCTGATTCCATATATCCACTTCAGGAACACATCTAATTCCCAAGCTTCATATGCAACCTTCCAAACTCATCTCCAATACCCTACCATCTCTAATCACCCAAGTGATTCAACTCATCGCAACCCAAATCTAATCAGCTTCGTAATCACTACTGTGATAAACCTTTGTGATCAGTTCTACAATCAGATCAGTGACAAGTCCTAATTTTTTTCGCCTTTCCCAAGTGGTTCATTTCACTAAAAACTCTATGCCCGATCTTCTCAAGGTTTTCGCACAGTTTTGGTACTTACATTTTTTGCAAATCAAACCAATCAAGACTATGCCCACACTATCTCTATGAAAGTTTAGTCCACCTTACCGAACCTTCACCAATCCTGTGCCCCAACACAACTATTTTGGTTGCAGTAGTGGTGAAGAGACAAATATACTCTGATACCATATGTCACATCCTCACAGGATTCCTACCCGAATCTTGCAATCATGCACCTCTTGAGGGCATGCGACATTGTGACAGTTCTCACTTGGTTTCTTGACAACACCAAAGATACTTCATATGAATTACGCCTCTTTTTCCTAGAGCATACACATACTTTGTTCTAGGATATGGGTGAGTCACGCTCCTACTATGGTGCAACTCACTTGTATACTTTCATTAACAACTCAACACTTATTTATTTAAGCGTACATCCATGAACATGTAAAAAAAAGAGAACACTTTTGAAACAAACAAGATATGCACATGTATAGTGTGGGTGGAAAAAGACGTGCCTAACACTCGACTAAGTCTTTTATTTCAAAACAATTACAATATGAGTACTAATGGTTCGGTTTACAACTTGGGTAGAGTCACATGACTCGCCTCACCTCACTAAGGCAATCATACACATATTTTTCACACCAAGACTCATTTGTTGCAACAACTTTTTCAACTCTCGGGGTGTGCCCCAAATATGCGCCCACCACAGACTCATTGTCTCTTCTATGTCACAAGACTTCACACAAACCTGTGATTTTTTCTCATAATGTGCCTCACCCAGACCTATGACAAGACTTCCCCAAACTCCAAAGTCACCCTGTCTGCTTAAAGACTTAGTCCAAAGAAGGTTGCCCCAAATCTATCCACATAATAAGCTAAATGCATTGTAAGTCCTCCCATGTGGAGCAACTTGGCTACTTGAGGGAGCTCGCCCCTCCTAGTCCAAATCTGCCTCAGAAGATTTAGTGTTGATCTTTTTCTCTTCCACCCTTGTTTATTACCTTTTTGGTTGTGTGCCTTGTGCTCTTATATAGACTCCAAATGTCACCTTCGTGAACTGTTACATCCTTTGGGTGTGTTGTGCCCCTTTGTAGACCAACACTCCCAAATGAAACGATGATTCCCTTCGTGAATTGACACACCCATGATCCTGTGCATTCGTCAAGCTTCATGTCCCTTAGGAAGAGTGAATCCCAACCTTGGGTGTGCTCCTCATGCCAACATGCCCCAACCTCTTTGGTGCACCTAGTCTTGTGCATGTGTCTTGCCGAGCTGAATCATCTTCTAGCTCAATGCACCCCTTCTCTTGGTCGCTTCCACTCCATGCTTGGGAAAGCCCCTTGGTGTGTTTGCGCACCCAAGGTGCCCACTTTCCCAAATAGCGTGAATCTTGGGTGTTGGAGCAACCCCAAATTTTGTCTCCTTGAGGACTTGGGCAAGGTTACTCACATCCTTCTAGTTGAGGACACTACAGTGCTATTATTAACACCCCCTTTTTGGGGGGTTAAAATTACAACTTTATTGAAACCATTGCCTTCATGATTGATACTGTTGCAACAAAAACCTTAAGATTCAATCCCAAATAAAAAAGAGGTGCTACCGATAACACATCTTTTATTTTTCTATCTAAAAGCTACAAAATGTAGTACCATTACAAACAAAATTATAGAAAAGGAAAAACACTAAAAAATAAAAAAAGGGAGATAAATAAAAACATAAGAAAAAACACAAATAAAGGGGAATGCCACAACTAGGGGATTTAAAAAATAAAAAATTATTTAAAAATGATAATAACACATAATTTTAAAATAAATTATATATATAT
>JASDQU010880734.1:17531-29054 GCA_032191745.1 Picea mariana
TCCCCCTCATCCAACACACCCTTTCCTATAATCCTCCCATAGAACACCATTGGCACATAAATGAGAAATGGGTAATGCATCTAATGGGTGGTGCGGTGTTATGGGAGGGGTGCCCCCCTCTGTAACAATTCCCGTACGTTGCGACTCCTTGCGAAGAAAAAAGTGCAATTTTTTTTTTGTTTTAAGGTAGGAAGGCAACCTGACGACAACAGTGTAACCACACAACCTGACAAAAATACACTCCATAACTCAATAGTTCCTTAACTCGTTCCTTGTTGGGAGAACCCTTAAGGCTACAATAAGGCGAAAATCATAATCTTATAATCAACCATTAAAATTAACGTAAGGCAAAACTATTATAGGCGATCAACGCATTAAACATCTTTAACCAGTGATCTAAAAGCAAAACCGGTGGTTAATATAAACGAAGGGGTATAAACCTTGCTCAATAATATATCATCGATAACTAGTTATATCACCAATTACAACTGCAATTGTATTGCTATCTTATGAACTCGCAATTTAGTGATTTCGCTATTTAAAACTGAACCTATATCGCTATCTTTTATGAATATAGTTGTTGTCTTTAAATATAAAACTTAAAAAAGTGAAAGGATTGATGAACTATGGAAACGCTATCTAACACCGACATCTGTCTAACAATAACGTTTATGGGAAAACGCTACGGGATAGCCGGGTAAATCGCTGTCTATAAACTGAAAATCGCAGAGTAAATAAAACGTTGTCATTCATGTGATAAAGTAAATTCGCAACCTAAGTCCTAAAGTTACTGTATCCCTTACATAATAGCTGTCTTTAAAATATTAACAATGTGAAAATAAATTAGCACGAAATTACCATAAGCATCGTTGTCAACCACAGTAAACATACGGCTGTGTAAATAATCAACAACAATATAAACGCTGTCATATACACGCGCTGTCATTTAAATAATTATAATAAATTCACAGTTCAATTAAATTCGCAGTCTAAACAATTGTAATATTCCGCAGTCTAACTAACCATTGATACATATTCCAGAGCTGTCGAGTATTAAAATGCAATCCAAATATAAGCTAAAAATGCAGCCTATATGGACGCTAAACGTAGTCAAAAAAGGGTTGAGAACGCAGTCTATTAAATAGCTGAGTAAAATTCTCCAGTCAAGGCATAAATGAAATTTAAAATAAAAACCAACCTCAGAATGCGATTTCAATATTATTACGCTCGCCTCTCCTATAAATTCGACTGTGACATTTTTCTTGGCATAATTGGCGACCAGAAAATTTGATCGACAACTCAATGCAATCCATGCAAGGATGTTTTTCCAACCAAATTTATTCAGATTTGAACAAATCATCACCACGTGCCGTGGACGGCACATCATCAAGTCTATGCGTTCAATTTCTTCCTCACAGTTCCAACGGTCTACGATGATCTCCGAGCAATATATCGTCTTCTCAAACCCTTGTGGATAGACATACACAAATCCATTCATTCACTCAAATGGAGAACTTATGGAATCATCTAGACGAATGGATTATCGTTCACATAATCGCTGAATTTGTTTGGCCTGGTTTCTTTTCTTCACGGGAAACTTATCTATAGTATCTCTGCCATTTATCCAAACTTAACCTAGTAAGTAAGCCTCTATTACCAAAATCGAAAACAAAGTTTCACAAGGAACCAACAATCGATTTCCATTCAGATATGTTTCTTTAAAAATTCAGATACGTTTCTTTAAAAATTCAGATACGAAAATTCAGATACATTTCTTTAAAAATTGAAAGCGTGAAGAAGGAAAACAAAATGTGTATTGAAAAACAGTCTTCATCATTTATGCAACCAAAAGATTGGTGTAACAACGTAGTCCCTTGCAGGTTTGATTGACGTCTACGAGGCATCCACTTTAGCCGTGCAGATAGAAGGCTCCTTCAGGATAATTTTCTAGCAATAACTATTGAATTTACAGGGTAAAAATTCATAGTTAAGGTGTGTTGAATCGCAGAGTGAAAATTCGCAATCAATATTACAGAAATAATCAATAATGTTGTCGTTGTCAAGAACCATCAATTCTATTTAAACGCAGAGTGGTAGTGTACCACAGATATACCCGAATCAACGTAGATACATTACTATCAATCTCTTCGCGGTTTGCAAAACTAAAAACGCATACATTAAGATAACGCAGTCTAATTATGAACCGGATCTAAACCGCAGTCAGAAAATATGGCTAAAATACAAGACAGTAAATCGTTGTCTAAACTCCATGGCTGAGTTAATTACGATAAAGCTGTGTAAAGATATGATTCCTGTCTAAATGCTAACAACACGATATTATCATCGTTGTCCTTGATTATGCATAGTACAGGTAATAAAAGTTGTTGTCTAAAACAGTTTCGTTGTCCGTAAGGATAATTAGGGAAATCGCTAGCATATAGAGACGATCCATAAAAAAACAAACTCGCTACCATAGATGAAAAAGATGCTTACAAATCATTATAATTTCGATGTACTAACGCAAGGATCGGTGTCCATAAAAAGGTAAAATCACAGGATCATTTTACAGGTAAAAATCGTGGTAAAAGAAAAGGGGAAATTGCAGAGTCATTTGCCACTAAATTGTGATAAATCGCAGACAATAAAAATGCTCGGTACACACAACACACACAAAAAAAAAACGCAGGCAGTAAAAACGCCCAGTACACACCGCAATGCGCCACCATTTTGACACGTAATTCGCTATTGTTCAAGAGTAAAAATGTGCATTCGTTCAAGGTAAGTTTTCTCTTTAATTCAAGGAATATCTTTACCATCCTTCCAATGGAAAAACACAGTCCAGATCTTAAATCAAATGCTGACATTCAAGTGGAAATAAAATAAAAACGCAGTCCAAATATAATAAGAAACATGGTCATTAAAATCGTAGAGACTGAAGATGAACAATACACATTATTCATTCGCAAGAAGGCGCAAGACAACCACTCAACCAGGAACAACCAACGCAGAGCTAAGAAGGGTTAGACAGCTGGCAAAACTATTCTTCGATCATCATCCACGCACAAAAAAACAGGGCATTAGAATCTATAGGTCGCTATGTATTGAAGTGACGACCGTCGATTCAGCTCCTGGCCGACTGCTTAAGCGTGGACTAATGATCTAGGGATAAGGACGAAGGATAAAGCACAATCTCATAATAATCAATAAAACAAAACAAAACAGTCATAGCAATCAGGGATCGGTGGCCAAGGAGATCAAATCGATGCAGCAAGCGTAAATATATGATGATTTTAAGTTCTCAATTAAAATGCTAAGTAAAACACTTTTCTTTGCACAAGAAAAGTACAAAAATAAAAGCGCAAGATCAATAGTAATCTACTATGCAAAATAAAAGCATGTGTATTGTAACCCAAGGTGACAACTTCAAGTCGTTGTCCTGCATGCTCTATGCAACTCTCGTTGTCGACCGATGTGACTTCACTGGTACCTTCCATCCAACGCTAGGGGTACTCTTCTTCCCCCTTAGCCCCTCGAGACAAAAAGGGGCCACGCACTCTAAACCCAAGAACAACTAGCAACCAGCTTGGCTTGAAAGGTCGAGCTACCACTCGTACACGAGCTGGGTATTCCAAATCCCACAAGATAAGTCAGTTGAGTCAAAAAAATTGCAGCGTAACGTTATGCATAAAATAAAAGATCGATACTCCTCCTCCTCCTCCCTCCTTTATATAGAGTTTCTAAGTGATTTCTTTCTCAAATTCCCATTTAATTTAATTTTCAATAATTTAATTCAGAAAAAACGCTCTTGTACACATGTCACTCATCCCTTTAGTTGCACCAGAAATTAATTTCGTTAATTATTTAATTACCCCTATTTCACTCACCCACCTAAAAGCATTCCTAAAATCACTTCTAGGTGTCCCCATATTCCCTTATACATTTTAATGACTTACACCCTTACTAAATTCCTAGTTGAGTTCAATTTAGAAAGTTCTTTAAAGGCAAGATTCCTTACTAAGTTAGTCATTCTGATTTTTCCTTATGTTTCCCTTTTTCTTTATGTTTCCCCTTTTTCCCTTAGTTTCCATTCTTTTAAGTTTCCCTCTTTTCCCTTTTTATCTAAAACTCAAATTAGCAAGTGTACAAAATTACCTTTTTCCCCTTTTTCTTTTTAATTAACAAATTTTAATTAGCATATGTAACAAAACAATAATTTCCCTTTTTTAAAAATTTAATCCCCCAAAGTAATTTGATTTTTATAAATTAATTGAATTTCTTACCCCCTTTTCATCACATGTTTAATGATTATTATTGTTATTATTATTTTACCACAAGTATCACTTAGACCTATATTTTATTTTCCTAGGCTGGACGACATTTTATTAAGGAAATTGTTTTTAAATCCTTCTTATCACATTATTTGTTCTAAGGCCATCTAGGTTTATTCACTTATTAGTTAAACAACGCTACGTGCCCTTCAAGACGCACTAGGTTCTCCAAGGGTGCCACTCACCACATTTTGTTTCCCTTACGCGACGAGCCCTTCAGGACGCACTACCTGCTCCAAGGGTGCCACTCGCATCTTTCCATTTTTCTTGTGCCACGTGCCCTTCAGGATGCACTACGTGCTCCAAGGGTTCCATTCGCCTCTTCACTGACTTGGTAGACATCAAAAGCCACTGGAGTCAATACTCCACCAGGTCATCTTGTGGAAGACTAAGGGCCTCTAAATAATAAGGCCCCTTCCTTATTGCGTGCCCCTTAGAATCATTGTGAGCGACTGTCGCAGTCTACCCTCACAACATTGTGGGTCTTCTCGAACTAGGTAATCATTAACCTACATTTCGATCCATGACAGGAGTGCTAGTAGGATATGGCAGGGATGTTGTCCACACCTCTCCCTCAATGTCTCTGGTAGTCATGCGTGACCCCTCTACTCCACATGTGAGTCTGGTCGGCAAGCTATCGTCAGCCTGCATCATCAACGAATCATGTCAGAAATAAAATCCATAATCATAACATCTAATCAAATGCATATATGTCATATATACAACAATCAAACCCCAATAGTCCACTCCCTGACTCGATCCAAAGTCCAAGGGTTTCATCGATGCCTCTGCATTCTTGAGGTCCAAAATTCTACACACTCAGGAGAACCGAGTCAATAGCACATGTCTATGTCAATACAGAAAAATGACATGTCATCATATCCATAATAACTCATAATCATAATCAAACGCCCAATAGTATAATAATCTGGATCACTTGAAAGAAAGTGTTTTAAAAGAATAAGTTTGCTTAGTGCATGCAAGAGCGAGATGTTACATACACCCCCTCTTGGTCTAAACTTCATCTCGAAGTTTCATAGTATATAATTGCCGAAATAATGTGTATCACAGTGTCATAAGTCTATCTATCAAACAAAAATGGAAATTGTTGGCGCATATCATATGTGTCCTCTCAGGTCACCAAGTGTGGACTATAGTTGTCCCACTAGACCTTGACCTGATCTACTATTCGATGCCAGAGTTTTTGAATGCGATGATCCAGCATGTGGATTGGCTCAGCTGTGAGCACACCCTCATCCGATACCTGTAGGGTACTCATGTTAATAACATGTGTCGGATCACCAATATAATGTCTCAAAACAGATACGTGAAAAACATCGAGCATACACCTCAAATAATTAGGAAAGTCTAGTCGATAGGCCACAGGTCCCTTCCTCTCCACAATATCGAATGGTCCAACGAACCTAGGAGAGAGTTTAGGTCCCTTTCCAAACTTGATCGAACTCTTCTGCGATTTTACCCACAAGAAGACTCGATCACCAACTTCGTAACTACAATTGACACGGTGTGCATTGGCATAACTCTTTTGCCAATCTTCCACTTCCTTGATCCTTTCTATTATTGTTTTCATTTGATATTCCATTTCTTGGATCGTTTCTGGTCCCACCAGGACCCTATCCTCAAGCCTATCCCAACTCAAGGCATCTGACATGATCGCCCGTAAAGAAACTTGAAAGGCGCCATCTTAATGGTGCTTTGGTAATTGTCGTTATATGCGAATTCCACCAGTGGCAAGAATTCATTCCAACACTTATGTTGGTCCATCATGTACATGCGCAACATGTCTTCCAAGATTTGGTTTGTTTGTTCGGTCTACCCGTTAGTCTCCGGGTGATACGCAGTATTAAAGTTAAGTTGGGTTCCCAAGGCCTCTTGGAAACTAGTCCAAATCGTCCAGTAAACATCGATCCTCGATCGGATATAATACTCTTATGCACACCATGCAGCCTCACAATCTCACTAATGAAAACTCTAGCTATGTTGGGTGCCTGATACGTCATATGCACTGAAATAAAATGAGTAGTTTTCGTTAGAGTGTCGACTACCACAAAAACCGAGTCATGTCTCCTTGCCGTTAGTGGCAATCGAACAATGAAATCCATCAAAATAACCTCCCATTTCGATTCCGAAATAACATGAGGCTGAAGTAATCATGTTGGATTTCTATGTTTAGCCTTCAACTGCTGACATTCTAGACATCTGGCCACATAGCTGACTATATCTGCCTTCATTCCCTTCTAGAAGAATAAGGCTTTAGAATCTTTTCACGTAGATTTGTCTGAAGAGGAAACACCGAAACGATGTGTGGTCTCTGGCTCAATGCATCCACCACTCGGTTCATTGTTCCCTTTACATAAATAATCTCTAAATCGTACTCGCTAAGAAATTTCGACCAACGTCATTGTCACGCGTTCAGGTCGCTTTGCGTAAAGATGTGTTGTAGTCCACAATGGTCCATTTTTTTAGTTCAAAATTTTTTCCAATAAGGTAGTGTCTCCAAATTATCAAGGTATAAACAATGGCCAACAACTCCAAATAGTGTGTCACATATTTCTCCTCATGCCTTCTCAATTTCCTCGACATGCAAGCGATCACTCTACCATCTTGCATCAAGACTCCGCCTAAGCCTTCCTTGGATGCATCTATGCATACCAAGAAGTTCACATCCACATCAGGGGCATTTAGTATTGGTGTTGTTGTCAATAGCTCCTCAAGCCTCCAAAATGCCTCTGCACATTTCTCAATCCAAACAAACTTCTTGTTCTTCTTCTGCAATTCCATGATCGGCTTTGCTATCTTCGAAAATCCCTCGATGAGCCATCTATAGTATCCTGCTAAACCCATGAAGCTATGAACTTCCGGGACATTCATCGGCGCAAGCCATTCCATAATAGCCTCGACCTTTGCTGGATCCGCAGTGATACCTTTTCCAGAAATGATGTGTCCTAAGTAGTGAATCTTCGACTGTTAAAAAGAGCATTTAGACAATTTCCCAAATAGTTTGTTCTCTCGCAGACACTGTAGCACCAAGCACAAGTACTCGTCATGCTCCTACATCGTCTGAGATTAAATCAAGATATCGTCAACGAATACTTGGAAAAACTTGTCCAAGTACTCTTGAAACACCCCATTCATCAAACTCATAAATACCCCTGGGGCATTTGTCAGTCCAAATGGTAAAGAATAAACTCGTAATGTCCAAACCTTGTCTAAAGGCGGTCTTAGGGACGTCATCCTCCTTGATCCGCAACTAGTGATACCCTGATCTCAAGTCGATCTTTGAAAACACCTTCTCACCCTTCATCTGATCAAACAAATCATGAAGCCTTGGCAACAAATATTGATTATCGATCGTTGTCTTGTTCAATTAATGATAGTCAATGCAGAGTCTCCATGACCCATCCTTCTTTCATATGAAAATAATAGGTGCACCTCACGATGACACACTTGGACGTATAAGTCCCAGGTCCCGAAACTCCTTCAGTTTCATTCTCAACTCTTGTAACTCTGGGGTCGACATATGATAAGGCATTCTTGCTATTTGTTCAGTCCTCAGTTTTAGGTCTATGGTAAATTCCAATTCCCTCTCCGGCGACATCCTAGGTAACTCCTTTGGGAAGACGTTAGCAAACTCTCCCACCACCGGAAGTTGTTCTATACCTTCCGCTACTTCCTTTTTTTCTAATGCAAGGATCACATAAATCTTACACCCCTTGCGCATGCTCTTCCATAGCTGCAAGCAAGAGATGAACCTCAGGGAAACTCCCTTGTTCTGACCTAGAATCACGTGTCTCTGCCCCTCATCATCGACCAAGCTCAACTGCTTCGTCTTACAGTTGAGTATCGCCTCATGAGATTCCAACCAGTACATACCGATCACGACATCATAAGATCCTAAGATCGTGACGTACAAGTTGGCCCTAGTGACAAACTCTCCCAGGTTAAAGGTACAGCCTATAACCTTCCCTACAACCTTCTATTTGGCTCTCGAAGCGATCTCTACAAAGCTAAACTCATCATATTCGACTTCCTTTACCTTAATCCTTTTTAACACTGCACCAGGATCTATCAAAGTACTAAGGGTCTGGTTAGCGACAATACCTGACATCTCGAGCACAATCGATTGGTGCTCTTCCTGGCGGTTATTCACCACTACATGAATCTGATGGGCCTTGCCCAAATCTCCCACGGTAATGGGTTCGGCTGATCCAGAGGCTCTAGTCCTCTCCACTAGGAAGTTGCACTGGTAGTGTGGCTCCCCATAAGTCCAACACCCCTTTTTCGGTCTAATACTCCTGGTACCCGAAGTAGAAGCTGACGGCCCACCAGCCTGGAATCCTAGTATGTTCTGCTGAACAAGCCTAAACTGTTGTTGATGCGGTCGAAGCTACTGCTGATGTTCTGGTCCCCGGTAAGGAGTCCACTGCTGAGGCGCTGGTCACTGAGGTGTAGTGAAAGTGGATCCTCTCTGGAAGCCACGATATCCTGGCGTATGTCTGGCTGGTGTCTGATGTTGCTGTGCACTAGATGACACCTGCCCTACTAGTTTCGCTGGAGCCCTTCTCTGACCGTTGCTAATAAGCTCCTCCTCTGCTATGAGGGCCTTCTAAACAACATCATGTAAGGTCCAAAGCATCAAAATCCTAACCTTTTCACGTATGCTGACATTAAGGCTAAAGAAGAACCTGTTGACCTTAAGTTTCTCAGTATTAAGGTGCAGGGCATACTGAAGAAACTCCATAAAATGAGCCTCGTACTCGGGCATCGTACGACTGCCTTGTCGCAAGGCGTTGAACTCATTGAGATGACGCTCAATGAATTCCTATGATAGGTACCTCTCTCTCGGAACCATTCCTTGAACAGTTCCCATGACATGTCATTGACGACCATGTTCAAATGTGGCAGGAATGTTTTCCGCCATAGAAGAGCGCTCCCCTTTAGTTGAAATACCACCAAGCAGACCTTCATAATGGAGGTCGTAATCATGAAGTGTGAAGCACCACACCTTGCTCTATAGTCGTGCCTCGACGACATAGCCATCTGCGCCACTCGTGGACTCTAGAGCTCAACTCTCCAAGTTCTCGGTGGATGCTAATGGTACTGGCTAGTGTGTGCTGTGGACCCTCAGGGGTACAGGTTCCCTAGCCTCATCTTAGTACAGATGGTGGATCAAGGCCCTTTGAAATTCCCTGGAAGGGCCTTGTCAGACCATTATCATCCCTTACCACAATCGAATCCATCCCAAGGACTTGTTCTTCCCCTTGGGGGTTCGACTCTGAGGATGTGGGAACTTCTAGGGCGTCGCACCTCCTTCCATGACACCATGCTGCGAATCCCTAAGGGGTTCTCTAAATGCGGTCACCGCATCGACATGTTGAGGTTTTAAATAATGCAGGGATAAAAACTCACGGGTTTACTGCAATGGAAAGCTCGACAATCCCCAGTTGTAGGGTTGAACCCGCTCTGATACCATATGTAATGACTCCCGTACATTGCGACTCCTTGTGAAGAAAAAAGTGTTTTTTTTTTTTTGTTTTAAGGTAAGAAGGCAATGATGACAACAATTTAACCACACAACCTGACTACGAACTCCATGCGCTAAGATCAGGCAATAGGCAACAATGAATCAACACTCTCGCACATCGAGCAACTGGGCGAAACATGCGTAAATAAAAAAGAAAGATATGACTACCAGCCTGACGCAAACACAACAACTCCTACAAGCTAAAGGACACATCCAAAATTTGACACATAGGATTCGACGACCACTAATTAGAACCTTCTCAGTGAGTGAGAGACAACGCAAAGTTACAACAAGTACCACCATAAAAACAATGGTCATCAACCACATTGGGTGGTGCGCTATCCTAAGTTGTGTCATCGGGTGCACTTCTTGATCCACGCGTGCAATGATCCAAACTCAAGAAACCATGTTGCCACAGTGTGAAGGATGCACTAAGGATCCATGTGCAACCGAAATAATTCCAACCCTTCGTCCCAACATAAAACCCAGCCTTGCAGCAACCTTACAAAAATACACTCCATAACTCAATAGTTCCTTAACTCATTCCTTGTTGGGAGAACCCTTAAGGCTATGATAAGGCGATAATCCCTATCTTATAATCTATCATTAAGATTAACGTAAGGAAAAACTATTGTAGGCAATCAACACATTAAACATCTTTAACCAATGATCTAAAAGCAAAAGTGGTGGTTAATCTAAATGAAGGGGTATAAACCTTGCTCAATAATATATCATCGATAACTAGTTCTATCGCCAATTACAACTGCAAATGTATCGCTATCTTATGAACTCGCAATTTAGTGAATTATCTATTTAAAACTAAACCTATATCGCTATCTTATATGAATATAGTTGTTGTCTTTAAATATAAAACTAAAACAAGTCTAAGGATTGATGAACTATGGAAACACTATTTAACACCGACACTCATCTAACAATAACGTTTATGGGAAAACGATATGGGATAGCCGGGTAAATCGTTGTCTATAAAGGGAAAATTACAGAGTAAATAAAACATTGTCATTCATGTGATAAAGTAAATTCGTTGCTTAAGTCCTAAAGTTACTGTATCCCTTACATAATAGACGTCTTTAAAAGATTTGTTGTATCCCTTACAACAATCAAACCCCAATAGTCCACTCCCTGACTCGATCCAGAGTCCAATGGTTTCATCGATGCCTCATCATCCTCGAGGTCCAAAATCATGCACACTCAGGAGAACCGAGTCAATAACACCCGTCTATGTCAATACAACAAAATAACATTTCATCATATCCATAATGCCTCATAATCATAATCAAACTCCCAATAGTATAATAATCTGGATCACTTGCAAGAAAGTGTCCTCAAAGAATAAGTTCTCTTAGTGCGCGCAAGAGCGGGATGTTACAGCCTCCCATAAAACCCCACCACTTCATGGATGAGCAACGAGGGGGGGGATCCACCCTCGACCCATCCTATTCCCCCTTAGTCCACCCTCCCAACTCACCCTTTCCAAAAGCCCTTCCAATCATTTCGTTATCTCATGAATGAGTGGTTGGTCTATCCCCCGCTAACCCCAACTTTCCACAACTCCCTTCTCCCAACCCCTCCACAACTTTGTTTTTTTTCAACAAAATTGTTTATTGTTTTTTTTAAATTAGTTATTGC
>JASDQU010880735.1:4860-16027 GCA_032191745.1 Picea mariana
ACAAACCAATTCATCATAGAAGAGTGCCCAATTGGTTCCATTTGTTTCAAGAATTTGAATTTGTTATTACATCAATAAGTGTTGTGCAATGGAATTTTGCAAGAGTAATTGATCTTTTAATTAAGTTTTATCAAGAAATGGTTTTGGGTTCTTATATTCTTTGCATTTAAGTCTAGTCAAGGTGGATGGATTGGGGGTGAAAGTCGAAGGTCGAAGTGATTGACCGAGCAAAGTCGAAGTCGAAGTGATCGACAACATGTCGAGAGGTCAACCGAGAAGAGGTCATTGGGAGGTTGAAAGACAACCGAATGGAGGTCGAATAGTAGTCGACTGTAACAAGATCCCCAGAATCGTGGGATTTGTAGCCAATGATCTGCGTGGATCTGTAACCCTTTTTTGGGCGCCTTTCTTTAGGGTTTTTCCTACTGTAAAGCCTATAAATAAGGCATAATGTAATACCATAGAAGTTAATCGTTGGATGTAGTAGTTGCTTTGCATGCTTATCTTTAGCAGAAGGTTACTGGTCATGTAGATGTAAGTCGAATTGGCTACAAAGTCGTTCTTGTGTAAAGCAAGAAGGTATGATGTCGATTGTGTCTTAGGTGTAGACCAAGGTTAGGCATATAACATTTTATTTTAAATGAATAAGACAACAAGAGAGCAAGACGCTCAAGGAATATTGTTTTTCTCGTTTGGGTTTCAAAGGTAAAATCTTTGTGTATTGTGTGATTGCTTTGTGAGATAATTTATAGTTGAAATCTATCTTCTTCTCTTCTAGCAAGTTTAGTGTGGAAATCTATTTTCCTAACATGTGGTATCAGAGCTTGGTTTGACAATCTTGGATCTGAGATAAACCCTAGGTCTAGTAAGAGTCGTAAGTCAGAGATCTTTAAAGTTGTACTTAAAAGAATGGCAAGTAGCTCAAGAATAGAGATCAAAAAATTCAATGCCCAAAATTTTGAGCTTTGGAAGCTTAAAATTGAAGAGCTTTGGAAGCTTGTGGATCGGGAGCTTTTACCAATCGAAATCCCCGGTAAACAAGTTGTTCCTTAGAAAGAAACTGTACCTTCCAAGGATGAGTGAAGGTAGTTCAGTAACTGAGCATTTGAATGCGTTCAACACTATAATAAGTCAATTATCATCTGAAGATATCAAAATCATTGAGGAGGAGAAATGTATTAGCCTATTATGTTCTTTGCCATACTCCTAGGATAGCTTAGTCGTGGCTATAGGGAGTAATTCAACCACATTAGCGCTAAAAGATGTGGTTGCATCTCTACTGTCAGAAGAAATGAGACGGAAGAACATTGAAGGATCGACCAAAGATGCTTTAATGGTGAGAGGTCGATCGGTTGACAGAGATAAAGGCAAATTCTCCGGTAGAAAGTCTAAGTCGAAGGGTAGATCTAAATCCCCAATTCAGTGGACAAGAAGATGTTGGAAATGCAGTAAAGTTGGGCATTACAAAAGGCACTGCAAGTCAAAGGCAACGGAAGTCAGTACAAGATCCAATGAGAAGCAGTCGACTGGGAGAAGACTACTCTAGATAAAAGAGGCGACGTGTATCTGGCGTCAACCAATACACAGTCTGATCAAGATGTTTGGTTGATCGACTGAGGAGCATCCTATCATATGACACCTCACAGAGAATGTTTTTGCGAATATGAAAGATATGAAGGAGGAGTTGTGTTCTTGGGGGACGAATCGAGAACCAAAATTGTTGGATGGGGAAGAGTCTGACTGATATTGCAAGATGGGAGGAGTAGAACCCGAGTAGAACCCTTCCAGGTGTGCTACATATCCTAGTTTTAGTAAGAAACATGATATATGTCAGTAAGATGAGTGATGCAGGAGTGCATACTCTATTTCAGAAGGATACGTGCAAAATGCTCAAAGGCGCGATTGTATTAATGAAAAAAGTTCAAGTTGGAACCTTATACAAGTTGTTAGGGAATGTCGACTAGACTGGATGCAACAGCATCGCTATTCCTGAAGTCGACTCGACTCGACTCATCTTGGACTGAATCAATTCAAACCAACTCGACAAGTCTTTGTCAAGTCGACCCAACCATGTTATAGCACAAGAGGATGGGACACATTGGAGAAAAAGGACTTTGAGCTATGCATAATAAAAATATGGTCAAAGGTTTTCCTTAAAGTAATTTAGAAGTCGATTTTTGTGAACATTGCATATATGGAAAACAAAATCGGGTTAGGTTCCCATCTAGAGTGATAAGGGCAAAGGGGATTCTAGAATTGGTTCATAGTGATGTATTTGGCCCTGTAACAATGCCTTCACTTGGTGGACCCATGTATTATGAATCCTTCATAGATGTCTTTTCCAGGAAGACATGGATATATTTACCGAGGAAGAAGTAAGAGATAAGAAGATCAAGGTGTTGAGAACTGACAATGGTGATAAATCTGTGGAAAGGATTTTGAGCAGTTCTACACGCAATGTGGCATAGCAAGCCAAACTACCACACCATATACCTCACAACAAAATGGGGTTGCCGAAAGAATGAACAGAACATTGATGGACAAAGCAAAGAGCATGCTCAGTGGTGCTGGGCTCGCATAAGAATTCTGGGTAGAGGCAGTCAACACTGCAAAATATCTGATGAATATGTCTCCTTCATCAGCGCTAGTCGACTCAACTCCACACGAGGTATGGTTTGGAAAGAAGCCTTCGCTTTCACATCTCAAAGTATTTGGTTGTGATGCATTTGTGCATGTTCCCAAGGAAAAGAGGAGCAAGTTGGACAAGAAGGCAGTCAAGTGTATTTTCATTGGATACAAAGAAGGAATGAAAGGATATAAGCTACGGGATCATGCATCACGGAAAACAGTATATAGTCAAAATGTGGTCTTCAAAGAAGTCRGAGGTAAGTCTGAGTCCAAAGTGGTTCAAACAAAGAAAAATCCAGAGAAGGTGAGGTTTGAACTAAGGAACAAAGACAATGATTCAGATAACTCAACTAAATCAGATGAAGAGGTGGAACAACCAACCCTGGTTGTAAGGAGGTCTGAATGAGTAAGAAAACCAGTCAAAAGGTACAGTTTGCCCGACTTTTGTTCTGCATTTGTGTTAACTGCCATTGAGGAGGCCATGGAGGCAGTCGACTCAGCAAAGGGTAGACTCTAGAAGGACGCCATAGTCGAAGAAATGGAATCCTTGCACAAGAATGAGACATGGGATTTGGTCAAATTACCTAGTGGAAAAAAGTTTGTTGGGAGTAAGTGGGTATTCAAGAAAAAGATGAACGAGGCAGGTCAAGTCGAGAAATTCAAAGCTCCACTGGTAGCAAAAGGATATTCCCAAGTCAAAGGAGTCGACTTCAATGGGATTTTTTCCCCTATTGCAAAATTAAATTCCATTAGAGTACTAATGTCTCTAGCTACAACATTTGATCTTGAAATAGAGCAAATGGATGTAAAGACAGCATTTCTACATGGGGAACTGGAAGAAGAAATATACATGAAACAACCTAAAGGATTTGTGGCAAAGGGCAAGAAAAAACTAGTGTGCAAGTTGAAAAGATCCATTTATGGTCTAAAGCAATCACTAAGGATGTGGTACCAAAAGTTTGACACGTACATCCTTAGTTTGGGATTTGTGAAAAGCAAAGTTGATCATTGTGTATATCCTAAGGAAGGAGGTGGGCGTTTCATATATGTAGCATTGTATGTCGACGACATGTTGATCGGAAACAACATGGACGCAATAAAGGAGGTGAAGAAGCAGCTATCCTCCAAGTTCGACATGAAGGATCTCGATGCAGCGAACTTCATTCTAGGAATGGAGATTAAGAGAGATCGGGCAGTCAGAAAGCTCTGTTTGAGTCAGAAGAAGTATATTGAAACAATCTTGAAACATTTCAACATGCAAGATTGCAAGCCTATAAAGGCGTCAATTCCTGTGGGAGCAAGTTTAATTGTTGAACAGTGTCCAAAGATACAAGAAGAAATAGAGGGCATGGCACGTTTTCCCTATGCAAGTGAGGTTGGTAGTTTGATGTATGTGATGGTCTGCACTCGACCAGACATTGCCCATGCAGTGGGAGTGTAGAGTAGATACATGTCGACCCCTGAAAAGAGCACTAGACATCTATCAAGAGAGTATTTAGGTATTTGTGTGGCACAAAAGATTATGGTATATGCTACCAAGGGGAACCTGGAGTTGATAGTGAAGTAGATGTGATGGCATTGTCAACGTCCACTGGCTGGAGATCTGGATCAATGAAGTTCGACCAGTGGATATGTGTTCAAGATGTTCAGTGGAGCTATCAGCTGGATGAGTAAGCGACAGGAAGTCGTAGCCTTGTCAACAACAAAAGTTGAATACATGGAAGCCATTCATGGAAGCAAAGAAGCAGTATGGCTGCAACGACTGTGTTCAGGGATCGGGTTTGAGCAGAGAGCTATGAAGAAAAATTGTGACAATCAAAGCGCAATATTCCTCGCAAGGACCCAGACTATCATTCCAAGATTAAGCATATTGATGTAAAATACCATTTCGTGAGAGACATGGTGGAAAGCAACAAGGTGGTATTGGAGAAAGTAGACACATTGAAAAACATTGCAAACTCTTTAACCAAGTCTGTGAATGTTATGAAGTTCTCTTGGTGTAGAAAGGCAACGGCATTGTTTCCCTGGGTCTGTAAACAAAAGTTCGGCAAACTCCTAGTTCGGCAAAGAAGACAACAAGTGGGAGAATGTTGGGTTGTTATATTCTTTGCAATGAAAGTCTAGTTGAGGTGGATCAAGTGGGGGTGAAAGTCAAAGGTCGAAGTGATCGACCAGGCAAAGTCAAAGTCGAAGCGATCAACAGCAAGTCAATAGGTCAATCAACAAGAGATCATCAAGAGGTTGAATGGAAACTGAATGAAAACCGAATGGAGGTCCACTGGTAATCCAACTGGTAGTCGACTGTAATAGAATCACGAGATTCACGGGATTTGTAGCAAATGATCTACGTGGCTCTGTAGTCATTTTTTGGGCACCTTTCTTTAGGGCTTTGCCTACTATAAATCCTATAAATAAGGCGTGATGTAATACCATAGAAGCTAATCGTTGGATGTAGTAGTTGATCTTCATGTTTATCTTTAGCAGAAGGTTATTGGTCATGTAGATGTAGGCCGAATTAGCTATAGGGTTGTTCTTATGTAAAGCAAGAAGGTATGATGTTGATTGCGTCTTAGGTGTAGACCAAGATTAGGCATGTAACCTTTTATTCTGAATGAATAAGACAACAAAAGAGCAAGACACTCAATGAATGTTGGTTTTCCCGTTTGGGTTTCTAGGGTAAAATCTCTATGTACTGTATGATTGCTTTGTCAATTAATTTCTAGTTGAAATCTATCTTCTTCTATTCGAGCAGGTTTAGTGTGGAAGTCTATTTTCCTAACATACGATATGTTGCACAAGAATATTCATAGCCATCGATCTCAAATCAATAGATTCAAAGGAAAGATGATTCGTTTGCCTTGTTTCTTAATCCAAAACAGATGGATTCATTTCCTAATCCATCCGTTTTGGATTAAGAAATTTAATTAAACATTAGTTATAAACATTTCAATGTTATCCAAACATTTTTCTCTTCAATGTTTATTTTCCCTCCATTAATTTCATTTGTTGTTCTTAGTAGTACTAAAGCCTAAAAAAACTATTAAGGTCCTACCCTAACCTCCCTACTTTAGGTACTTAGTAGTTAGCCAATTGGTGTATGAAGCCATCCTTTTGAATAAGGCCCATTTGATAGTTAGTCAATAGTTACTTAATGTGAAAAGGGTATTCTTTATTAAATAAGGCCCACTAGGTGGTTGGTACCCATTAATGACAAGACCACAAGTAGTTAGAGATTTTGCTACTACGAAGCTATTTATGGAGCGAGAAGACTATGGATTGTTTTGTGGAGTGTTGTTATTGTATTTGGAGCTCTGCTCATAGGAGGTTGTTGTAATATCCCCCGGCAGTGCCCCAGTTATATTATGAATTGTAATCATGTTTATGAACTATAATCATGTTTTGTAGGCTGGTGAGCCAAGTATTGATAAGCTGGTGGGCTTATGTGTTTATTAGGCCAGAGAGCCCAAGTATTAAGGCCAGAAGCCTGTTTTTATATATGTAATATGCAGAACATTAATAAAAATATAAACATTGTTGCGTGCAAACCGACCACGAAGAAAGAGTGATCGGGGACTAAGCTTCCACAGAGAGGGTAAGCGAAAAAGGGGCTGGAAGGTTGGAAGAGGGGCTAAGCTTAGGGGCTTGAGTCCTTAGGAATGATAATTTATTATTATTCCAAAAGCTATGTGAAATGTATGTCTTTATCATAAGTTCCTGGAAGGGGGAACATGTGCAAAAGGGAACGCATGCTGATGGAGCGCATGCAGCCTCATGGGCGACATGTGTTGGCCCAGGCACATGCAATTTAACCCAAAATTGAGCCATGATGGGGGTTCGTCCTCCATTCTGTGGTCCGCTGTCTAAACCGACGAATCTCGACGTCCGAGTTCTGTACGCCTCACGCAGCTCTGAAACCTGAAAACTATGATGTTTTCTTGAGAAGCCGATACACCCTCTGCCCGAACTGTCGAGTCTATGTTCAACCTCTGCGTGAATTGCTTGTCACGCATCTTGCAAACGGGTGTTACCTGAACCGTGATGTGTCTTAGTGGCCTGTTGTCGTTTCCTGGTTCCACGCCCAATTTTCCTGTTGCTGCTGTCACCCGTGAGTTAGCCAAAAGTTGTTGCTGCTGTTATCTTGAACTTGCGGCAATTGAGTTGAAAACGAATTGAAGAACCGGGTTGTCAGGCCCGTGGTAGAAGAGGCAGGTTGTCAAGCCTGTGAGCAACTCTCTCCAGGTGAGGGAGTCTGTTGGAAAGTGGTTTTCTCCCAGAGAGAGTCCAGCACCAGCTACGAAGCTCTGAGAGTTCCTGATCCGGCATGTTGTCGAGACCCAGAGAAGGAGGTGAAGCACCGATGGACTGTGCTTGTGAAGGTGTATACTCCCGGGCGGAACAAGCATGTGGGGAATGAAAGTCCGTGAGTAGTGGGCGTAAGAAGGCTTCTGGGGAGAATCCTTCCGATTGCTCTGTGCAGTTTCCCTGTAACCTCAAACTAGTCTAGCATTCCCTTACCTTGGGTGGAGCTTAGTCCCAGCGCGGGGGTGACCCACTGTTGAGCGTGATGAGCAGTGAGGTCTAAGGCTGGGAGGTTCGTGGAAAGTCTACACATGGTTGGTGGAGTTACTACAGTTTCAAAGATAAGTATATGCATGTGTTTAATTTCAATTAAAATGCATGTCTGTGATGCTTGCAATATTATCATGTATTCCGTTGCAATGATATTTACTATTGATTCCATTAATTTTCTATGTTAGCCATAATTATATGTTTACTCTGTTAAGCCATTTAACTTCATTTAAATGCATACTATATAAGTATGAGAATGTTTCCGCGTAGTAGCGTTGCCCGACAAAGTGGGTTGATGGTCAGGGACGTTACAATATGGTATCAGAGCCCAAGGTTTCAACGCTGAGCCTAGATGGGCCGGATAAGTGGTCTTTGGACCCAAGGTTTCTAGAAGAAATTGTGTCTGGAGGACTAATTTCGAACCTTAGAATGTTTCTGAGTGCCAACAGGTTACTTGGCCGTGTACGAAGCTCAGGAGAGTAGCGGTGAAATAAAACCGCAGTCAGTGTGGCATTTGACCACAGAGAGAGAGGGTACTCAACACTTGGGGTGTTGGAGCCGTAGGATTTGTTCGGAAAGAAGGGAAAAGCCTTTACGACTGTTAGATCCGGAGAAGGTGCTGGGAGGATATCCGAGAAGCCTTTCCGGAGTTCGAATGTCGGGAAAAGCGGGGTGCGCTGAGGCACAAACCCCCGAAACCTGAAACTCCGAAGTCCCGAGAAGATCTACACCGTAGATCTGGGAAAAAGATCTCGTCCGTTGGATCGAGCAGAAGAGCAGAGAGTAATTTCGGGAATTCGACTGTCGGGAGAAGTGGGATGTGCTGATGCACAAACTCCCAAAGCCCAAAATCACGAAATCCAGAAGAGATGAAGTAGTGGGTCGGGTTGACGTCACTTGGATGGATGTGGAACCATGGGATGTGTGCCACGTGCCAGTGGACCCCGAAGGAAAAGTAGACGCAGTGGGGCCGGATGGCATCACCTGAGGTAACGTGGACCTTCTTAAGTACACCACGTGTCACCACCGTGGTTGGTGACAGCTGTGTTGTGAGCTCGGTCACTAGAAAGGTCGGAAGTTCGGAAGTCGAGAGTTGGAGAGGGAAGCGAGTGTGAGATCCTCCAGGACCGAAATCCCGAAACCCCGAAGTTTCGATTAGAGAACCTTGAGATCTAACGCTTGGTCACGAACCATGGTCGCGTGGGTTTGGAAACCGAGAGAAAAAGGACTAAGGCCTGAGTGCACTACGGAGCCGGGCAAAGCTCGGAAAATTCATGGAAACTGAAAGTTTTCTTGAATCAAGTTGTTTATGAATGCTGAGGGAATTGTTAAGGAATGATGGCCTGACAAATTCCGGTTGTCTGCACGTTGTGATTGCAGAAGTTTGGCGAGTGCCAGAATCGATTAGAATTGCCACTGAGTGCAAAGAATGGAGGAGGCACGGACTACTTCCAGTTCCGAGGATTAAGCAAAAGGAATGGACGTCCACTTGGGAGTTGAAAGATCCAACTCCAATGGGTACAAAAAAGAGATGGATAAAGAAGGGCACATGATGAAAATCATTGAAAGATTACAGAAGGATGCACAGGCTCTCCGAGCTGAAAGCAGAAAGCTCATGAAAGCCAAGGATCAACAGGGAGAATTCAACTTGAAGTTGATATGGAGCTTGGATAGGATCGAAAAGAAGTTGGACAAGGAGAGTGACTCAAGCAAAACAGGGAGTCGCGGGACCCCTGAGAGGAAAAGAAAATCAAGGAGTGTTAGCAGGCATCGTCGTCGCTCCCCAAAGCATTCCGGTAAGGAAGCACACAGTAGTTCAAGCCCATCTCCTATCAAAAAGCATAGGAGGTTTGGAGTAGATGAACTGAAGGGAGAGATGAAAAAGATTAAGCCTCCTACGTTTGATGGAGAACATAAGGAGGAAGAGGCCGAAACATGGTTGCTTGGTATGAGGAAATACTTCCAACTGTAGAATTATTCCTCTCATGCAGAAGGAAGAATTGCGATGTATCAACTGAAAGGAAAAGCATCCATGTGGTGGGATCAACTGATGCAGGTGCAGCACATTAGAGAGAAAGATATCACTTGGAAAGAATTTAAGAGGTATTTCGAGAAGAAATACTTAACTAAGAGATATTATGACAGAAAGATGAAGGAGTTCTTTGAACTCAAGCTAGGCAGCATGACCATTGACGAATACGAACGAAGATTTTTGGAATTGTTGAAGTATGTCTCGTTCATCAAAGATGAGGCTGTCAAGATTCAGAGGTATCTAAGTGGATTGCCACCTTCCATTGGTGACAAGATCCAGTATGATGACCCTAAGACTATGGAAGAAACGATAAGAAGAGCGAAATGCTTATATGAGCAACAAAGAGGAAATCCCACTTTTCGGAAGGCTTGGGATGACCAGATGAAGTTCAAGAAAGAACAGAGGCAAAAGGGAAACAAACCTCCCTTTTTCAAAAACAGTCCTCAAGGACAGCCATCGTTTAGAGAGCCGAGAATGGCTGACATTGGGGAACAAAGACCAAGACAGACGCCCATTCAGTGTTGGGGTTGTCAGGGGAACCACAAGTACAGAGATTGTCCCCACAGAAATGGCAAAGTGAGAGTTGTCCATAATGTTCAGCAAGCTGAAACAGTGGAGGATATGGGCAGTAGAATGCCAAGGATCTACGCAGCCCTGGACAACAAGCAAGCTAAATATCAATCRCACATTATTGAAGTAGAAGGTATGATCAACCATGGCWTTACTATTTTAATTGATTCAGGGGCTAGCCRTAGTTATATAGATCCTAGAGTGKTGGAAAGTTTGCAATTGTCGAGAAGCAAACATGAAAAATCTTGGTTAGTGCARYTGGCTACARGAACCAAGAGGAAAGTCACTGAGTTGGTTAAGGCTTGTCCAGTGGACATGAATGGAGTTCTTACGACTGTTTGGTTGGGATGGATTGGTTGGACCAGCACCACGTCATCCTGCACTGTCRTAACTGAAGATTTTCAGGTCCTATCAAGCTTGTCAACTGGGTCTKTCTTTGACCACAKATTGACTCTAAGTTTCAACTGTTTGATAAAGTGTTTGTTGATGTTTTAGGACAGCCAACAATCCAAGAACTTCTTGTTGATTTGTTACGGTTGCACTTCCAATTCTAGGTGCTCTAGCATGTAGTTTTAGTAACCAAAAGTTAGCACATGCATACTAAAATAAGTACAACACACCTAAAGATCTTTACAACTGAAAATGAACGATCTAAGAGACTAACAAATGCATTTTTGTACACAGGTATTTTTGGTCAACATGACCCTGGATAAAACCCCCCCGGGGGAAAACCAGTTCGGGATATATGTTTATATAATGATGATCAAAGCAAGAGATACAACAAGTAATGAAATACCATGGAACCTGTATACATAGCAAGCTCCTCACGAGCCTTGCCACAAGAACCAGAGAAAGAAGTGCCCAAACTATGGTGCGCCCTCTCCCTTTGTTGCCCTCTACACTGAACTGAAGTGCCCTAGCTCATCAGTAACCCAATGAAGAAATCCCTCCAAGGGAATGTCCTCTCATGTGCTGCCTCTCCACTGAAACTATCAGAGCTCGAATCCTCCAAGCAGATCTGCTACCAGGTAGTTGCCAGTCCTCTCAACATGTGTGCCCTCCTCCTAGCAGAAATGATCACCAGAAATAAACAGAGCCAAATCCTAAATGTCTCTCTCCACAGAAACAAGCACCCTAGCTGTCCTCTCCCCATGCATCGGACCTCATCTCAATCTGACAAGACCTCCTCCTCTATTGAGCAAATGAAGGAAACAGAATGTGCCCTCCTCCTCAAGATGCGCCCCTCCTCCATGAAAATGCTCCCTCTCAGAGATGGAAGCTATGGCTCCATGGAAATGCTCTCCATGCAAGCTCAAACCAACCTCAAGCTTCTCCTCAAGCTCTCAAAGGTTTTACTCAAACCCTCAT
>JASDQU010880735.1:17021-31234 GCA_032191745.1 Picea mariana
GCTAAAAGAACTGCAATTGCAGCTTGAAGAGCTTCTGAAGAAGGGGTATATACACCCAAGTGTGTCACCTTGGGGAGCCCCGGTTCTGTTCGTGAAGAAGAAGGATGGAACGTTGAGATTATGTATCAATTTCAGACAATTGAACAAAGTGACTGTAAAGAATAAATATCCTCTGCCGAGGATTGATGACCTCTTCGATCAATTGAAGGATGCGAAGATATTTTCGAAAATAGATCTCAAGTCGGGATATCATCAGGTAAGAATAAAGGATGAAGACATCAGCAAGACTACCTTCAGAACAAGGTATGGTCATTACGAGTACACAGTGGTGTCATTTGGGTTGTCAAATGCACTTGCTGTTTTTATGTGTCTGATGAATGGTGTATTCAGGGACTATTTGGACAAGTTTGTCATAGTCTTTTTGGATGACATCCTGGTGTATTCCAAGTCGGAGGAAGAGCATGAGCAGCATCTGAGGATGGTGTTGCAGGTGCTAAGAGAGCACCAACTGTATGCCAAGTTGAGCAAGTGCTCATTTTATCAAGCGCAGATCCATTACCTGGGGCATATTATTTCGAAGGATGGGATAGTTGTAGACCCTGAGAAGATTGAGGCCATCAGAGAATGGTTAGTGCTAAGGAATGTGATAGAAGTCAGATCCTTTATGGGTCTAGCTGGTTATTACAGAAGGTTTATCGCAGGGTTCTCGAGGATAGCTCACCCTATCATTTCCTTGCAAAGGAAGGAGAAGAAGTTTCAGTGGACAGAACATTGTGAGAAAAGCTTCCAGCAATTGAAGCAATTGTTAACCAGTGCTCCAATCTCGAGGATTGCAGATCCAAACGAAGATTTCATGGTGTGCACTAATGCGTGCAAAGAAGGACTGGCAGGGGTCCTCAGTCAGAATGGATTTGTAATTTGTTATGAATCCAGAAAGTTGAAAAAGCACGAAAGGAACTATGCAACTCATGATTTGGAGTTGGCAGCCATAGTACACGCTCTAAAGAAATGGAGGCATTACCTCATGGAAAGGAGGTTCGAACTAAGGACAGACCATAACAGTTTGAAGTATCTGTTTGATCAGCCAACCTTGAATGCTAGGCAGAGTAGGTGGTTGGAGTTTCTGTGTGAGTACGATTTTGATATCAAGCATATCAAAGGGAAGGAGAATAAAGTGGCATTACATGCTACAGCCATTAGCATGTACCGAACTGATATAAAAGGCAAAATTTTGGAAGCTGCAAATGCAGATTTGCAGTACATGGAGCTGGTAGCAAAGCTATAGCAAGGTAAGATACCACAGAAAGTGGAAAATTATAAATTGGAAACCGATGGAACACTTCTGTACAAGAACAGAATTTATGTACCTAATGTCCAGGACATGAAACTTATGATTTTGCATGAAATGCATAATGAGCCTTATGCAGGGCACCCTGGGGCTTGGATATCAGAAAACTGTGGCAGCAGTCAAGAGCCATTACTTTTGGCCAGGTATGAAGAAAGAGATTGTTGAATACATCGCCAGATGTATGGAGTGCCAGAAGGTTAAAGCTGAGCACAGGCACCCAGCAGGGTTGTTGCAACCCTTACCCATTCCTGAGTGGAAGTGGGAAGTAGTGACAATGGATTTCATCACAGGATTGCCTAAAACAGGCAAGCAGCATTATTCAATTATGGTGGTGGTGGACAAGCTTACGAAAGCTGCCCATTTCATTCCGTTAAAGACTACTCACAAGGCAACGGATGTTGTCAACGTCTTTGTGAAGGAAATAGCACGATTGCACGGAATCCCTAAGACAATTGTGTCTGACAGAGACCCGAAATTTACCTCAAATTTCTGGAAGGGGTTGTTCAAAGGATTCGGAACGAATCTGAACTTTAGCAAAACTTATCATCCTGATTCTGATGGACAAACAGAGAGGGTGAACAAAGTAATAGAAGACACGCTAAGGATGTATGTGATGGACAAACCATCGAAATGGGAAGACTACCTGCACTTGGTAGAATTCGCCTACAACAATGGGTATCAAGCATCATTGAAGATGGGCCCATTTGAAGCACTTTATGGCAGAAAGTGCAATACTCCAGTAAGTTGGGATAATCCAGCTGACAGGGCAATAGTTGGGCCGGAGTTGTTCAAGGAAATGGAAGAACAAATGTTAAAAATCAAGCAGAATTTAAAGGCTACCCAAGACATGCAAAAAAGTTATGCTGATAAGAACAGAACCCACAGAGAGTTTAAAGTGGGTGAAAGTGAAAGCCAATAGAAGTTCCTTGAAGCTGGGAAACTGCGCCAAGTTGGCAACCAGATTTTGTGGGCCATTTGAAATCCTAGAAAGGATTTGGCCAGTTGCATATATGCTTTCATTACCTGCATCCATGAATGTACATAATGTGTTTCATGTTTCATTGCTTAAGAAATATATATCTGATGCTAATCATGTAATTGATTGGAATGTGATTCAGGTGGAACAAAAAGGTGTCCTGCAAGTGCATCCTGTGCGCATATTGGACTGGAAAAACAAATAGCTCTGGAATCGAGCCATAGGACTTGTAAAGATCCAATGGACCTGGGACGGTCCTGAGGACGCGACTTGGGAACATGAAAATGCTATGCGGGCAGAATACCCGCATCTTTTTGAAGATTTTGGAAATCTTGTTGATGTTGTGTAAAAGTTGCACTGAGGACGGTGCAAAAATAAGGGGAGGGGATTGTAATATCCCCCGGCAGTGCCCCAATTATATTATGAATTGTAATCATGTTTATGAGCTATAATCATGTTTTGTAGGCTGGTGAGCCGAGTATTGATAAGCTGGTGGGCTTATGCGTTTATTAGGCTAGAGAGCCTAAGTATTTAGGCCAGAAGCATGTTTTTGTATATGTAATATGCAGAACATTAACTAAAATATAAACATCGCTGCATGCAAACCGACGACGAAGAAAGAGTGATGGGGGACTAAGCTTCCACAGAGAGGGTAAGGGAAAAAGGGGCTGGAAGGTTGGAAGAGGGGCTAAGCTTAGGGGCTTAGGGGCTTGAGTCCTTAGCAATAATAATTTATTATTATTCCAAAAGCTATGTCAAATGTATGTTTTTATCCTAAGTTCCTAGAAGGGGGAACATGTGCAAAAGGGAACGCATGCTAATGGAGCGCATGCAGCCTCATGTGCGACAGGTGTCGGCCCAGGCACATGCAATTTAACCCAAGAAATGAGCCATGATGGGGGTTCGTCCTCCATTTTGCGGTCCATTGTCTGAACCGAGAGATCTCTGCATCTGAGTTCTGTAAGCCTCATGCAGCTCTGAAACCCGAAGCTTGGGATGTTTTCTTGAGAAGCCGATACACCCTCTGCCCGAACTATTGAGTCTGAGTTCGACCTCTGCGTGAATTGCTTGTCATGCATCCTGCAAACGGGTGTTACCTGAACCGTGCTGTGTCTTAGTGGCCTGTTGTCGTTTTCTGGTTCCACACCCAATTTTCCTGTTGTTGTTGTCATCCTTGAGTTAGCCAAAAGTTGTTGTTGTTGCTGTTATCTTGAACTTGCGGCAATTGAGTTGAAAACGGATTAAAGAACCGGGTTGTCCGGCTCGTGGTAGAAGAGGCAGGTTGTCAGACCTGTGAGCAACTCTCTCCAGGTGAGGGAGTCTGCTGGGAAGTGGTTTTCTCCCAGAGAGAGTCCAGCACCAGCTACGGAGCTCTGAGAGTTCTTGATCCGACCTGTTGTCAAGACCCAAAGAGGGAGGTGATGCACCAATGGACTATGCTTGTGAAGGTGTATACTCCCGAGTGGAACAGGCATGTGGGGAATGAAAGTCCGTGAGTAGTGGGCGTAAGAAGGCTTCTGGGGAGAATCCTTCCGATTGCTCTATGCAGTTTTCCTGTAACCTCAGACTAGTCTAGCATTCCCTTACCTTGGGTGGAGCTTAGTCCCAGCTCGGGGGTGACCCACTGTTGAGCGTGATGAGCAGTGAGGTCTAAGGTTGGGAGGTTCGTGGAAAGTCTGCACGTGGTTGGTGGAGTTACTACAGTTTCAAAGATAAGTATATGCATGTGTTTAATTTCAATTAAAATGCATGTCTGTGATGCTTGCAATATTATCATGTATTCCGTTGCAATGATATTTACTGTTGATTCCATTAATTCTGTATGTTAGCAGTAATTATATGTTAACTCTGTTAAGCCATTTAACTTCATTTAAATGCATAATATATAAGTATGAGAATGTTTCTGCGTAGTAGTGTTGCCCGACAAAGTGGGTTGACGGCCAGGGACGTTACAGTTGCCCCCTTGAAGAGGCCTGTAAACATTGCTCACTCTTTTGGAGATCTTTAATACAAGGGTTATATTCTACAAGTTTAATCTTATTTGCTCTAGTATTTCCTTTATCGCATTTAATTTCTTAGAATATTGTTCATGTTCTGTTATTTTTATCGATTAAGTACATTACATGTGGTATCAGAGCTCTTTCCTAAGGTGGCATGTGCCTACATTTTAGAAAATAAAAAAATTTAAGGCTAGAGACATGTTCCGACGTCTTTAAATAACATAAAGATCTATCCTTCAACAAGTAAATCTGTGGTTGGGGAAGAATACAACAAGATATGCAAGTGCAGTCAATTGGTTGAACACCCTTGTAACCCTCTGTCGGTACACCTTAAAATAATATAGCATCAAAGAACACTTGTATACGGATTTGTCTTCCATGTACCTTAGGGTACATCAAAAGCCCCTTACGTGCACCTAAAAGCAGCCTTACATAAATCTTTCAATCGTCTTGTTGCTATAGTACACCAAGAACAACACTCAAGGAGATCACTCTCTAGTGGTACGGATAAGGGTACGGTATAGCCTCCTCAGTTAGTGCCCTGAGAGATTGTGTCGAGTACTAATGTTGGAAACCTGCACGTATATCAAAAAGATATAGCACTTGACACTCATTGTCCTTAGGACCTTGCACACCCTAGCCTCTGCAACACAAGCCACGAAATTCCTACATCAAGTGGATCAAGAATTTGGGGATTTCGTTTGTGCATTGATACTCAACCAAGAGTAATACTCCTACATGAGTGAGACTCGAATATTTAAAAAAAAAAACTAGATCCTAACAACACCCTTGCAAGAGACCTATCTCAAAAGACTCCTTGTGCAACATTGATCGTCGAGGCATCACTCTCATGTAACTATTTTTCAATGGACCTGACAATTCTTGGTGACCTGTCTCAAAAGACTCCTTGTGGGGCGTTGATCGCATTGATTAACTCTCGAACTTTTTTTGTGAAGCTAGGTCTACTTAATGGAAACCAGAGGTCCTTACAAATGGAGGGTAGGGTTGCATCACTAGAAACTTCATGTTGTTCATTGTAGCTTCAAGAGGTATTCCCAAAAGAGGCCAAGGTGTCAAGCATGTGGGAGTCTTTGTTGGCACCAAATTAGCCTTTCGTTTCAATGAAATCAACCTCGAAATGAGGCTAGGGCCTCATGGACAAGTTGATGGGCTTTGTGGACTTGTGTAATGGTTTCAAACCCACAAAGAGGATTAAAATATTCCAATTAATTGTTGAGTTTACAAGGGATGCCTAAACTCACTCATTAGACTTGTATATAAAGGAGAGAAGTCATTGTGAAATTTGACATAGTACATGATGGAGTTAGCATAAGTGAGGGTGCACTCATGCTAGGAGCTTGGAAATTTCAGCAAGGGAAATTCTGCAATTGTGAGGCAATCTGGCCTAGGGTTTGAGGAGAATTGTTTGTTTCTGTCACTACCAAGAAAGGCATCTTTCCAGCCAAGAGAGGTACACATGTGAGGGAGAGGAGGAGAAACATCGCACGTATGAGAGAAACCCCAGCCGCATGTGTGAGGATAGGCCGCACGTGTGAGGATAGGTTGCACGTGTGGAACAATCGCACGTGTGAGCAGGTACAGTACAAACATGTCGTACTGTACAGACAGACCCACATGTGTGAAGGTGATTGACAGCTCGCACGTGCAAGATTTTTGGCAGGAACAGCAATCTGTATTGCTGACATCAGCAAGGGTACAGGTGGCAGTGGCAGTAGCAGTAGCAGATTGCAGGCAGAGGATTTCCGGGTATTTTGTCGAGGTTGCATTTGTTGATTTTCTGGTTATTGAGAAGACAAGGTTGTCCTCAATTTTTTGTTGTTGAAGGGCAAGGTTGTCCTCAGTTTCTTGGTGAAATTGTATTGGCTAGGAGGATTGGTTTTGCCCTCAGATTTTCTGAATTTGACAAGGTTTACAAAACAGAAATTTGTGTCTCATTTGTGTTGATGATTCATCTCTGATCTTTTGTGTTTCCGCTACATATAATTTCAGTCAATAATTTTCGGAGTAAAATTGTTCAGTGATAACAGTTAGGGTCTTACTATTTGCTCACTAGGAAGCAATTTTCAAATCTGAAAATTAGTCACATAGAGTGCATGTGAAAATTGACACTTCAGTCAAACATATCGATCATAATCTAGCAAAACAAAAGGATGAACTACATGAACTCCACCTTACTATGAATAAGATTACGAAACATTTCCCCAAACCGAACGGGAATCTGGAGCATCAAGACGATTCCTCCCAAGAAGAAACCTCATTAGATGGAGGAACTCGCAATAGAACACCCTTTCTTGATCAAATACATGGCGCCACTTTCCTAAGGCGGATATGAATATGTTTGATGGGACTGACCCCACATGTTGGGTTGCCTAAATGAAACATTATTTCTCCCTCCATGAAATTACTGATGACATGATGTAACTTCGAGTAGGGGTATTATACCTAGATCGAGAACAATGGCAATGGTGGCAACAGCATAGAAAATCCTATGGAGATTACATTTCCTAGAACTAGTTTGTGAAAGTCGTCTATGATCATTTTGAAAGAGATCCTCACTGTTTGCACACGCTGACCAAATTGCACCAAACAGGTATAAACATGGAAAGGTCATCATAGACATGACATGCCACCGATAATGGCTCAAACATCATTCAATGACATGCCACTGCCACCGATAATGGCTCAAACATCATTCAAGAACTACTTTATCAATTTTTACGAACCCTTCAAAATAAAAGTTAAAAGAACCCAACGGCAACTATATAATTTGTAATAGAGACCATTACAAAATGGGTTGACAAAGCATTGATTGTAAATTATATAGCTTAGACAACTACCAAATTTATTTCTAAGAACATCATTACTAGCTTTGAGTGCCCATTGTCTCTAAAATAGTGAAGAAAGGATTATTTCAAAAATACAAACAGAAAGAATAAAAGATACAAAGGGACTAATAGAGCAAGCATAGGGAAATAGAAGCATTATTAACATTGAGGGCAATCAAAGACACAATTGTTGAAGGTTTAACAAACGTCACAAGTCCCTCAAAGGCACTCTTCTAAACAAACTAAAAAAACCAAGACCACATATATAATCATTGAAACAAAGTTCATTACGAAATAGGTTGATGAAGAAATGGTTGTAAATTGTACAACTTAGACTACTACCAAATTTAAGTATTAGAACATCACTACAAAGTTTGAGTGCCCATTGTCTCTAAATAGTGAAGAAAGAACCACTTCAAAGGAATCCAGGCAAGAAGAACAAGAGATACAGAGGGACTAAAAGACCAAGACAAGGGAAAAGGAAGCTTGATCAACAATGAGGCCAATCAAAGACACAAGTTGTGAAGGAAAGCCTTATAAGTCCCTCCAAGGAAATTCTTCTCAACAAAATGCTAAAAAAAATAAGGCCAGATATATAATCATTATATAAAGTTCATTACCAATTAGATTGACAGAAAATTAATTGTAAATTATATAGTTTAGACTACTACCAAATTTAAGTATTAGAACATCGTTACAAAGTTTGAATGCCCATTGTCTCTAAAGACTGAAGAAAGAACCACTTTAAGGAGTCCAGGCAAAAGGAACAAGAGATACAGAGGGACTAACAGACCAAGAAAAGGGAAAAGGAAGCATTATTAACAATGAGACCAATCAAAGACACAATTCATGAAGGAGAGATCTACAAATCCCTCCAAGGAACTTCTCCTAAACAAAAAGCTAAAAAAATAGAGGCCATATATATAATCATTGAAATAAAGCTCATTACCAAATAGATTGATGGAAAATTAATTGTATATTATATAGTTTAGAATACTATCAAATTTATTTATCATAACAGCATTACAAGGTTTATGATCCCATTGTCTCTAAAGGGTGAAGAAAGAATTACTACGGTAAATCCAAGCATAAGAAATGCAAAGTAACTAACAGAGTAAGAAGGGGGAAAAGGAAGCGTGATTAACAATGAGGCCAATCAAAGGCACACTTAGCAAAGGAGAGATTTATAGGTCCCTCAAAGGCTCTACTTCTAAAGCGAAAACATAAAAGAACAACAACCAAATATGCAATCATTGTTGTGTTCATTGCAAGATAGGTTGAGGGATAATTGATTGTGAATAACACAATATACACTACTACCAAATTTATCCATCAAAACGTCATTACAAAGTTTGAGTGCCTATTGTCTCTAAATAGTCAAGAAAGAATTACTTCAAGACATCCAACTAGATGGAACAAAATGAAGCCAATCAAACATGCAACTGGGGGACAGAGAGATCTATATATCCCTCAATGGTGCTTCTTCTAAATGAAGACTCTTTTGTGGTAATTAATATATATAGTGGGTTCTTATAGACTGGTGATTTGTCAGTGTGACATTCTAGGATATAGTTTATCTCTACTTTGAGATGTGAGGGCATGAACTCTCATCCAACATAATATATATTTTATTTTCTTGTATTAATCAAAGAATACAACTATAGAACTACCAACAAGAGCCCAAAATTCCAACTATAGAACTTAAACTTTACTCTTGCATTTATGATCTTATACAATTAGGAACTTCATGAAGCACCATAACAAATTGAAGGTAATACAGATGAATTTTTGTCCTATGATATCCAACTATATTTAATCATCATTGAACTTCAAGTGAGATTTTGCCAACATATATCTGAAGTCTCGATTCTATCAATATAATCAATATTACAAAAACCTGACAAAACAATGAAATTAGCAATATTTTCAAAATTAGAAAAGTTGAGAGTATCAGACGAGCTATTTGAAATGAGATTCATTTTCAACCAATAGCAGATTTACTCATAATTGTTTAATTGGGCAATATAGATTAATGTCATTCTTGTCAATGAGCAACATTTCTGCCATGCATAAGTCTTCCTAGTTGCCGATATCTATTCACCTATGGATAATTTTAAGAAACCATACTTTTGGGGAAGTGTAGAAATTTGGGTTCATCTTTATTGGCCCCAAAATATAAATTATAGAAATTTGAAGAGAAAACCTTTTAGAGGTGTCCAGATTTCTTACATTTTTCATGTATTTTATAGACTATTTTGGTATTTTTGAAATAATATGATTTTATTGGAGCTTAAGAGAATATATTGGCAAAATCTTTTGGACACACTTTGGAAACAGTTCAAACAGCAGATTTTGGCCACTAATTTTTCTTTGACTTGGACAGTAGAAGGAAGGAACTATTTATATAGCTAGAAGATTCTAATGTTTTCTTAATGACTCGATTTCATGACCAATTTTACAGGGGAAAAAAAGATATTAAAGGTTTTTTGTGTATAACTAATGAAATTTGAATTAAGAAGGGAAAAAAAAGATATTAAAGTTATTTGTGTAATAAAAAATGAAATTTTAGTATTTTTTGACCAATTATATAACACAACTGAAATCCTCCAAACTTCCTATAATGCCTCAAAAAGAGCTTTGATACAAACACTGTTTATACCCTGAGCCATACTAAAAATTTAAAAAGCAGAAGAAGCAACATTAAATCTGATCAGAACCATGTCTAGAACATATTTTGACAGGAATCTCTTTCACATAATTGAATAAAGAGAGAAAAACGAGTTACCTTCATATGGAGACTGAGTAGGTCCAAGAATCATCACGTTGAAGTATCGCATGTTGTCCTCCGAGGGAGATGCACTGATTCCAGGGGCTGGGGTCACATAAATGTCATGTTAAAAAAATATGAAAATTAAGGGTATTAATTCCATAGCTTGTTCCATAATATGATTTGCTATTATCAAGGTTCCTTTGCAGCACTCTGATCAAAACTTAGGGCCATTGCACACTAGAAAATATATTATGGTAAGTTAACTTGGCAGAAAAACTATTTGCACTGCAATCTGCTAATGATTTCCGATGACTAAATGAATAGTATCTTGCCAAACAGTACAACAGATTAAGACCTACTCTAAACAAAATTATGGAATCTAATTTAATTAATTTTGAGTGAAATGCTTGAACCTTCCATCCAAAACTGGGAGGCCCACACTAACAAAATTGCCAAAATATTTAAACAAAGTTGCCACTTGGGCATACAAAAGAGCTCATAAAAGTCCAGCTCGCCTATAATCGTAATAAACATAATGCCTAGCATTCAAGCATGGAAAAAGAGACAAAAAAGCCCCAAGAAATATAGCTCAATCAGTTGAACCATCCGCCCAAGGCACGTTCCCTATGGGAAGGCAATAGATCACAAGTTCAAATGCGGTTGAGTCCCTCAGTGTTACCAGCTGCTATTGTAGCTAGCAGTTGAGCTGCCCTACATCCAGATATTCAGAAGAAGAGGGAGGGATCCCACCAGGTTTTTCCATGGAAAAAAGAAAAAGAGACACAGACATCAAGACCCATAAATCAAGCTGCTGCTGGAATAACCCCCACATTAAGTGGGAGGTCATTGTGATCCTTACGGGTGGGCCCCTACACGCCATTAGTTGGCTCCAGGTCAAGAATGCAAGGACACCATCCATCATTGCCCTCTTCATGTTTTGGAGGCTTCTCTGTCTCGGAGATTGCAAGGGCAAGCATTGGAAACTTATCATTTAGGTGGTTGGGTGGAGGGGGCAAATTGTGGCAGCGTTCATTCATTTCTCAAACTACCCGACCAACCCTGTGCTTAGGCCTTCCCTCAGGACACTTGGAATTTATGTAACAGGCCAAATAAGTTGGAGAACTAGCAGGCACCTCCCTACTCATTGTACATGCAGCACACCCCCAGTACTCTTAGAGTTGGCACAAGTGCACTACATCCAGCTCAACTTTTTGTATATATACAGTCATTTTTTAATGAACATAAATTACATTATAAATTATAATAGTTAATATGACCTAGGGTTGCATCCCTTAGCATGGACATGTCTTCGGAGTCCGGGGCACAATATATGGAGTCTTCTTGACTACCTTTCAATCATCATATTTATGGACTTTTGTCCCTTTTTATGCGATGGCTCAGTTAATGAAAATTTTGGTTAGTTACAGTGGTATGAGAGCAAAAATCAATCTACAGGCCAGGTGCCAAACTTTTTCCATGAGGCCCCCCCTTTCTCACTCGTCCAATCTCAATCCACCAAGCTGTTTTCTGCATGTTCTGTTGTTGCATTTCACATACTAAGTACTCTATTCCATTTCATTCCACTGCCATTTTCATATAATTTAATTAAACAGAAGACAAAAACAAGCAGTGAAAATCATCTTCAAACTCCATAATCATGACTAGAGAGAGAACTTAACTTGCTGCCACAGCAGCTGAAGTCAGTAAATTGATTGGAAAACTTGTTGTGCTTGGGGTTTATAACAAAATTATTGTCTCACAAGGGGCTGCAACAATACTTGACAAAAGAATCACCCTGCCTCTGAACATTGCGCCCTTCTAATATCATTTTTAAAACTGCAAGAATCAAATAGCATATACAGATTGGCATCATCACTGCCATTGGGTCAGCCAAAATCCACAACCATCGGGAAAGTTGAAACATGCCACCAAAGCTGAACTCCAGTCCAATCTGAGATACGGTTGCCTGAAATTAGGTTATCGCACAGTCGCCTAGAAAATCTATTAAGGTTTATTAAAGGTGAAGTCAGTTGTTTGAGCCGCCTTGACAGGAATAATATAAATCCACAGGCGTATCTGTCCAAACTGAAGATCTCGCAACCTTCATCGTGGCAGGGGAAGGCAAATATTGCAGAAGTACAAACCAGGTCGAGCCACAGCTGCCATATCCTAAGGTGTCATTGTGTTCAGTGTCGACCTGAATATTGGTTGAAGTACATCTCCTGTAACCAGTCATAAACTCCAGCTGCAAGCTAGTGTCAGGAAATTTCAATTACTGCCAAAAGTTTCAGGAAAAACCAGTGCTGGTTTCATGTGGAGACCATTTAAGAGCCATCGAGGGAACTTGCAAACTCAATTGGCATTTAAACCCAATCGGAACATCAACTATATACTATTGAGATTACAAGTTATATATATAATATATAGGAAGTATATGTGCCCAAAGGGGTTAGATCCATTGGTGAGCAGCGAGGAGCTTTTCACCAGAGGGGAAGGTTAAATTCCCTTGAGGGCTGTTCTTGGAGCCATGGGATCACCTTGAGGTAGTGGTCAAACGTGTGGTTGCAATGTGCACCCAGAGAAATTATATTAAACGATCCCATGACCCATGCACACAAAAGTGGATCAAACCCTGCCCCCCATGTCCTTCAAATTTATCCCAAAGGGATTGGATCCATTGGTGAGGAATGTGGAGTTTTTCACCCATGGGCAAGGTTCAATTCCCGTGAGGGCTTTTCCTAGAGCCATGGGTTCACCTTGAGCTAATGGTCGAACATGTGGTTGCACTTAGTGAGATTATATTAAATGATCTCATGACCCATGCACACATAAGTGGATCAAAGCCCAGCCCCATGTCCTTCAAATTTTAGTCAATTGGGTCTAGCTCGAGTGGTTAGGGAGGAGAAATGTTATCTTCCCAACCTAGGTTCAAATCCCACTTGTGACATGTTTTACAATTCATGAGACAATTGTTGTTGAGGTTGTGAACMATGAGAAATATCTCACTCTYGCTTATGGGCAGRAAGGTGGGGTGAATACACACACACACACACACATATAAGCAAAAAGATTTATTTGTGGTGATAGTGGAAAAGTGTTTATAAMATAAGCTTGAAAGTCGTAGTCCTTAATCCAAAGTTTAAAAGTACCTTAAATTGGTTTAAGGTTCAAAGTTTATTTTGAAAAAATAAATAAAAAAGAAAGAATCCCTAGGTACTAGCTGATAAGAAGCAAGATTATGATTAAAAGCGCTAGCATMGCCTTGTAAGGAAAAGGGGTACCATTTATCGAGGATAATATCACTAAGAAATCAAAGATGTCTAATAGCTACCRTAGCATCAGTGATAGAAGTTTCAAAATATGATGGCCAATTTAAAGACAAAACACCATCAAGATCAATGAAATCAAAACACAGTTTATAATGTATTCATCAAAGGATGACAAAAAAACATTAAAATTGCATGAAAATATCTAAAAGAATGTTCATATGATTAGTTCATGTGATTTGATTAAAATAAAAATAAAAAATTGTAGATAGATTGGCCAGTGTTGTTTGAATTTTTCAAAAAACTTCCCAAACATTAAGGAATGTGACAAAAAAAGAAGAACCTTTTGAAAAGATCAATTTGCAAAAGGAAAACAAGTTTTTTGTTCATGAAATTGATCGCTTAAAATGCAAAGTAGCAAAATATGAACAAAATATTCAGGAATCACGACATAAAGAACAAAATTATCAAGATAAGCTACAAAATTTGGAAGAGGTTTTGATAGAAAACAACAAAGAAATTTCTACACTAGATATTCAAACCAACACCTCACTAACTAAATTTAAAAAATTAAAACGATGGAAAAAAATGAAAACAGAAGTGCAAATTGTTAAGAAAGAGACATCAATCAACTTAATTGAATCAAGGACACTTTTAGAAGCCAGAGTACAAATTATGGACACAAAACCTTAGAAAATCCAAGTGTCACTACTAACGGAATATCAACAATCGCCAAGAAATGAGTCAATGACACAACTATATGATGAAGACATAATACATAAAGAAAACCAAGAAAATACTAAACCCGAGATCAAGAAGAATCACCTTAATAGCATCCTAATCACAAGAGTCGTCGCTTTAAACAATCAACTTGCCAACATCGTTTTGAACAAGGACAGAAATCTACCTACATTCTAAAGAACATAAATTCCAATGCAACCTGGTCTCAAAATCGAAGTCATCCTTAAAAGTTAAAACCACAATACAAGAAACTCCATCCAAGAACC
>JASDQU010880736.1:0-21214 GCA_032191745.1 Picea mariana
AGGGAATTTTATAAATGATAAACCTTGTGGAGGTTTAATATCGGTTGGAATTGCATTGTACATGTTATTGAAACAGGTGCAGTAATCTTGTACTGTCTCACCTTGATTTCTTCTGATGTTTTCGTATTCTGACAAGATTTGGAGATATTTACCTCCCATCTATCTAGAAAACTCCTTTGTAATGCGATAAGGTCAAGGACTGAGGCAACACGTAAACCTTTATACCATTTCTTAACGTCACATGTCAAACTTTGTGCAAACAATCTCATTTGGACGTCAGCCTCGTCTACTTCCTACAGATCAAAATAATCATTCATTTTATCAACGTGTTGTTGTGGGCTCAAGGGTCCTGTTCCATTGAATTGTGGAAGTCTTGTTTGATAGTCCTGGGGCATAACATGAAGGGGTGCGGCCAACACCAAGGGAGCATATATGGCTGCCATGATAGGCAGAGGGGGCAGGACAATAACCTAGATGATAGATGGAGTGGTGACAGAAGAAGAGGATGAGGAGGGGCTAGCTAGCACAGAGTGAGTGGTTTGAGGTTAAGTAGTGGTAGATAGAACTTTAGGAGTCTGGGGTTGCAAGATGGTTGGGTCCAGAATGATTTTAGTTACAAAGCTATAGGATTTTGTTCTGAACAAGATTTGTTCGAAAAAGATGTCAAAGTCGAGATCCTGAATGGAAAAAATCTCCTTTGGAAGAGAAGGGGACTTCTGAAGGGGATTATGTCTTACTGAAAATTCAACAATGGTATTTTTCCTGAGCAATTGTTCTAGATTATCTATTGCTATCGCAGGTTCTGGGTCCAGGTGAGATCGAGTATAAGCTCTTTTGGGAGCCAGATTTCTTTTTAATTTTTATATATATACTTTTTAGTTTTACGAGTCTAAAAATAATATCTGCAAGTTTTCAACAACCTCTAAACATTACTTCTTTCTCAGATTTGGAATATTTTAGAAGAAAACTTTTCTTCTAGGGAAAAGAAGACACGAGGTTAAAATTTGTTCAGTTATGTTCCCCAGTGGAGTCACCACTATGTTAACGCCCTGCAAATTTCCTAGAGGTTGTTAGGAAAGAAGAAATCTACGGGAGGTAACTTTATCCAACCAAATCAAAGCTGGGATCTATCCCTACCAGCTTCAGAGAGGGATCTCTCTGTATGATTTAGATATGTTTCAAATTTAAAATATTAGGCTAGGTAAATAGAATATGTTGGTTTTGTTTGTTGTAGTTTTCATTGGGTTGGCTGAGAGAGTTTACACATCCATTGGGCTATGGGGTCTGTATCATGAAATAAAGCCTAAACCAGAAAGCAAAGAAACTTTTCATAGAGCGAGATAATGTAATCGTTGGATTCTTTTAGTAGCATAAATGAGAAATAGCAGAAAAAGGTGAGAATGTCAATTACAATGAAGAAGCAATTATGAATTTCTTTATTGTAAAATCAGAAGATGAAACACTAAAATCTTTTAAAGTCATAAACAAGGTATACAAAGATAAATCCTGCAATGTTCGTTACTTTAAAAGATTAGTTTTAGCAAACTATGTGATAACTAAGAGAGAATAACATTAAACTTAGAAAGAAAAACATCCCCAATGAATACACGCAAGAATATTGTAAAAATGTCTCTTTCTATTAGTGGAAGATCTCTTGAAAAATATTACAGTCTGATAGCTCATAGGGCATAAAGATCAACCCCCAATACTTCGAAAAGTGAAGTATTTATAACCCAAAATTACAAACGATCCTGTCATTAAAGATCAGGATGTGGTAAATCTATTTTTAGCCTAACTAACTTAACAAATTACAAGAATCTAGGAAACTGTTTGATGATGTGTCGCAACTGCATGTTGTTTTTTGGATGAACCATTGGTGAGGCCTCTGCATGACCTTGTCTGACTGGACAACTGAATGGGCTGGAACAACTCATCGATTACTCAATCAGGTCACAAAGTTCTTCCCATCGAAGATGACTGGGAATGCTGACCTTGAGTAACCTTCGGTAGACTTCATCCATCTCTGTGTACTTGGAAAAAGTAGGCTTGGTGATGAAGATATAATGAATGTCATGTTGAATGTTGATGTCCAATTGAAGTGCATATAGGAATTCTTTGCCAGTGATGCTGCCTTGAATCCCTAAAAACTTTGAACTATCCTTAGCCACATTGGCTAGTCTCTTTTTGTAGTCTGGGAGTGTAATCAATTTGTCATTTATCACCTTCAAACCAGGAAGACCTTTCTTCTGTAGAGCCTCAATCTTGCTGAAGAAATTTTGTACCACTAGGCCCATGGTCTGAACCTTTTCTTCCAGCTGTAGCATTAGTCCTCTCTTGGTCAAGACTCTTTTGACCTCAAGGATGGTCTATGTTTTGTCCTCAATTTTCATCTCTTCCAGCTCCTCTCTGGTTTTAGAATTCAAGAATTTGATGATTTCATTAGCTTGTGTGGGCATCTCTACCAGTTCTATTCTGATCTTCTCGATGGCTTGTTTACCTCTCTGCACCAATTCATTTTTCTCAAACATAATCTGTATCATTGGCCATATTTCATTCATAGACTTGGTGATTTTCTGTCCAGACACTTTCTTTGACTTTGGCTAGTGTTTTACCTGCCATTGTTTGCTTCCGGAGCTGTTGTAACTCTTGTTTGAGCTGGTTTGACACCTATTTTTCATTGGAGAAGCTAGTTTGATAAGAAGATTTAAGTTCCTAAAGGTTCTCAATCTCCTTTTTGAGCCTACTAATCTCTCTTTCCTACAGGTTCATCTCTTCCATAGATTTGGCCAATTCAACCATCTTTTCCAAAGATGTTAGTGGATTCGTCGATGGGACTTCTACTAGTAATGTTGTGCTCACTCCTGAGAGTGGAACTACACTCAATGGAATGAATTCCATGGGTTTAGACCACTATTCTTTCTCTTTCACTAGCTTCTCCATATCAGCTTCCATTTCCTTCAGTTGTGCATTCTGCTCCATGATTAGCTTAAGCATCTCATCTTTTTCTCCTTTTCTCTCTACTATTTCCTTTGCCTGTGAGTCTACTATTGGTGGAAGATTCAATTATTTTCTCAAAGATGCTATGTCTATGTTTTTATTCTTGATCATATCCTCGAATGCTTTCACATTCGAGGGATCGTACCCATTCTTGAGGACCAGTTCCTCCAATGTCTTGATCCTGTTGTCCTTGGAAAATGATGATATCTTCTCCAACATGAACTGTGTCTGGATGTTGTTCATAGACAATTGTAACCTAGAGGTAGTAGTGGAAGCATGTGCCAGTGTGGAGAAAAAAATTTCTTCAGTTTTCCTGTGTAGATCCATTTGATCGGCAGGATGCACGTCTTTGGTCTGGAATTCAAAGGTTTCCATTTTATAGTCGGTGATTTCCTTTAGGTCTGGCACCTGTTCTTGGAGAAATGCCATGTGCATTCTTCCCATATCCATGTCGAACATCGATAGAAACCTGTGTTATACAGTCGACGTCTGCTTCCAAAATAGGGTGTATGTGTTGTTGGTCAGAGTTTGATTCTTTTTCTTGATCAAGTCATATTTCTCAAAGATGCTCAGCTTTGGTCCTGACTTGCCTGGCTAGTTGATTGGTGGAGTATTTGTAGTTTTATTTGGTAACATAGTGGTTATAATCTTCTTGCTACTTGTGTTGAGGAGTGACCGATCAACCTCTGTCACTGTAGTGGATGGGATTTCCTTTTCTTTAGCTGAGTCAAGAACTGGACTAGTTTTTGGCCTCTTGGTATCCAATCAAAATTCTTCTAATGACACTTCAGTGATAGGAGGTGATAGATCCTGCCTAGGCCTTTTCTCCTTTGGAGCTTGTGGTGTGGTGGTCTGTGATACAGTGATCAAGAGGTCCTGTTGTTCTGTTTCAACCAAAGTGTTTGGTTCCCATATTGTCTGGTTTGCAAATTTTTCTACCTCAGGCCTAGATTCATGGACATACGAGATATTCTTGTTTTTTATCCTCATCTCTGAAATGATCCCACACGGATCGTAGTTCCATGTGAAACTCATGAAGAATTTCATTTCCTTCAGTAGCCTGTCTGCTTCCTCCCTGATGCCTCGATTGTTGCAGATGAGAGACCCAATCTGCCCTTTGATTCTAAGTTGTTGCTTCTTCTTTAAAGACACAAAATGAATATCATCGGAGTTTATCATCTGCCTTATGTATTCCAGAGAAAAAATTCTAACAGGTAAGTATTTGGGTAGTTTATATGGGGCCAGCTCACACCCATAGACTCTGATCTTAGTGTGCTTTTGGTACAGGAACCAATCACCAGTCTTTGTATGATCCGAGAGATGTAGGATCCTCTGAAATTCTTCATTAATCCTGGGTTCGGGTCTGCCACTGAGCATACTCACCACTGGGTGGTAGAATTGATCGATGAACTACTTGAAACTGAATTCTGTGGAATTATGTCCGAGCAGGGAAGTCCATGTGGTTACTGCCTGGGGTCTGCCATCTCCATCCATCTTCTGCATGGAAAAAAAAAATTTGTCTTCTTGGAAGAAAACGAACAGGTATGCCAGTATTGAAGAATACTGGAACATACCTTATGTTGCGAAATTGACAAATTTATCATGAATATTGTTCGCCAGGAGCTTGTTAAAGTCGAATTATGTAGTAGGCTTCTCATCTATGGAGAAAATAGACAAAAATCCCAGAATGGGTTCATCTACCCATTGATCTGAATAATAACCCAACAAGGTGCATAGGGATGTGATAACTTGGTTTCCTTTCGTTGAGAACATGGAGGAAGGATAAGGGGGATTTGTAGCAGGGAGCTGAGTGGATTGTGGAAGAAAAAGCTAAATATTTGAACTCTTTGAGGAAAATTCATCTTCTGGAATAACTCTGTAAGGATTTCAAGTTTAAAAGGTGATGCGGAGTCGGCTCAGGATATTTGCATCATTTGGTCGATGGTTTCTGGCGTGATGAGGAAAAGAAATTCCATGGAGGAGGATACGATGGCTCTTTGCTCGGGAATATAGTGGGCTTGGCACTTGAGGGAAAACTCTAGGAAATGGTGAATATGAGGGAAGAGATACAGGGGTAGGTTGGACTCCCAGAGTCCAATTTTGTCACTCTGGTCCAGAAAAACTTCTTTAATCCATGATTGAAGGTTTGCAAAGTTGAAATCACACTTAGTGTTTGCGATTAAGTAGTCTTTGTCGGCTAGTGGAATCCTGTCGAGATCAACAAGAGGCGAGAGAAATGGATTCTCCTCTCCTTCTATTTGTTTTGATTTTGGCACCATTACTACAACAATACCTGGAAATAAAACAATGTTAGCGGGGGCAAATGTAGATGGGGGAAGCTGACTATAACGGAGAAGAAAATGGGGTAAATTATCTAGTGCGATGAGTGGGAAATGGTGAAGGAATGAAGAGTGAGGGTAATTTTGAGTAAACGGACATCCGTTAGGTGTGGGGGACAGGTCAGTTGGTTAACGGATAAGTTATCCAATAATAAATGGTCAACAGGTCATTTAGAATGTGAGATTGCAGGTGACAACGACTGAGGAATATGGATAGGTGAGGTGGGAGTTATCGATTGGGGGAAAAAACCATGGTGAGGGGACTTTCCATGAGTGAATGAGGGAGAAGGACTGACGGAGTTATGGGATGTGACTCTTTTGGAAAGGTGTATGATGATGTCAGGAGATGATGTGGTATGTCAGGCAGTGAGAGGCGGTGCGATTTGGGATCAGTAGCATGCCACGTATAGATAGGGGGCCTGCCATAGTAAGATTCCATTCCAGACCCCCCCCACTGTAAAAGTAGATTAGTCGGGGGGGTCCGAAAAATGCCTTGGGTCGTTGATCTGCACACTTTCCTTTGGACCACAGATTAGTACGCCCTCTTTAACACACATTATAGACCCCCCCCCCTCCATTAAAAGTAGATCGAACGGGGGTGGTCTGGAATCCAATATAGACCATAGATCTAAGCACTAAAACGTGGGCCATCCAGTTGAGCGCATGCATTATTAGTGATTCCTAACGCCCCCCCCGCCTTCATTAAAGGTAGAACGGTCGGGGAGGGGGTCCAGAAAGATTTGTCCATCGTAGATCTAGGCACGATCATCGGGGATGTTGATACATGAGTGGTGCATAAATGTGGGCGCGAAAGCGTATGCACCCTGAAAAACATAGGATAAGAGCATCTCATGGGTTTTTCCCAAGCTTTTACATCTTTACATCACCAAGGGGTTAGGAAAACAACTTTTTGAGCATTCAAAACATGGTATAACATTGATCATCGAGCTGGTTTTATTTAAAACAAGCAAACTACCCTAAGTTCTAACCTAGCTTCCTATGACAATTAGCCCAGATTAAACTGTTGGGCTAAGAACTTACTCTATCTTGGGGCTACCTGACCAAGATTAAACAGTCTGGCCAGATTTATTCACTAACTAACCTAGGTCACTTGGCTAAGATTAAACAGTTTAGCGAAGCTTATTCACTATTCCTATCAATAGCAATTTAAAAGAACTTGGCCATGCTTGAAAGGTATGGACCAAGTCACTGTTATTGCATGGGGCTCTTATTGAAATTATTTTATGCCCTCTTTTCTTTTTCTTTTTCTTTCTTTTCTTTTTTCTTTTTCTTTCTTTTCTTTTTTCTTTTTCTTTCTTTTCTCTTTTTCTTTTCTTTCTTTTCTCAAATTATTTACAGAATGAATAATTATTTGACAAACAAAAAACACTAGAGAGATAACATTCCAGTCACCAGTTGATCCTATAAATTATAGGGTGATAACACACTTCTCAAGGTCATTCCCCATGTTAAATACTGGTGGGATACTTACTATGAGCAAAGGGACGTGGAGGGATATACAATGTTTGTGGTGGCCCCTACATGGGATTCCTTCCAGGATGCCATTAAAGAACAATACTACCATGTTGGAAGCTACGAGGACCAGTACACTAGATGGAGCACCCTATGGCAAGAAAGGGACTAGACAGTACCAGACTTCACCAATATTTTCCATACCCTACACACCAAATTGTTTATCAAAGACTTTGAGCATCATGTGGTTCTCAAATACCATGATTGTTTGCATAGATACATTCAAACATAAATGGAGTCCCTGAACATTTCCTCATTGGGCACAGCTTATAGATACTGTTATAACCCTAAATTGCACCATACATGCATACCTGGCATCATACCATCTTACTTGCTATTTTTGCCAAGCCATCACTAAGCAACTCTTCTTAAAAACACTGTTTTTGAATATGTACGTACCCTACACCACTACTTCCCATGTATGTATGCTAGCTCCACCACTTCTACTTGTGTATATATGCTAGCTACACCAATACAACCCGTGCATGCCCACAAAAGTCATAAGGAATTCGTTGAGATTACAGGATATTAGGTAGTTTTCCAACTGTCCCACCGCTTATAGCCCATCACCCAACCGAATAATCATACTTTTGTCATATTAAAGGAGGTGTTCGGGTATCATTCCAAAGATAAGCATAAGAACAGTGAAACTCTGCCAGTTTTACATCCCCTCCTTGCCCCAATAATTTGCAGCCACCTTGTGAGTTTTGAGCCATAACTGTCCATTCTTTCCTTTTTCCTCTATCATAATCCCTATGCCATTTCCTTAGAAGAAGTATGAGAGGAGAAAGATACATGGAAGCGTAGTTGGAGCTTGGTGAAGAGGAGTCCAAACCAGGCTCGAGGAGCAATCGTCGATCTTATTGTAAGTAAACTTTATGATTCTAATAAAAGGAGTACTTTTTCTGTCTCACCATATGATGTGTTCAATATTATGTTTGATTCATGTTTTATTACGGCATCTAACCCACTAATTCATATATGAGATGAATTTTCGTAGTTTCTTGTTTGTCTTTTGGTGAATGCAGGTTATCCTTCGGAGGAGACTTGTAGTCAAGGAGCGATCGAACATGAAAGGATCGACACCAGATGCAGATTTTAAGGTAGATTTACCAGATCATTTTACTTTTGTATTTCATGCATGAATGTGGGGTATTGTCGAGGTAGTTATAAAAAGTAGGAGACTTTTATATGGTAAGATTTGCCTACATGTTGATCCCTAGTGTAGTTCATAGGGGGGGGTTTCCTGCTATAGTAGAAATGGTGACCATACTAGGGAAGCCTCTAGGGTTTTAGGGGATATTTTGTGTTTTTTAATTGGTTTGATTACCTTTTTGAGTTTTTTGTAAGTTGTTGAGTCTTTAAGGGATTCTGGTCTGCCATACCCATACTCCCTGCCTTGTTAGCTTGACTGCTAGTTTTCATTCTATTGAGAAGTTACAGATGTGTATGCGGTCTGTAGTGGGTTTGCATGCATACATAGGTGCCCTACCTTTAGATAACCCACATACATATGCAGGATTCTTAAGTGTCAGTAGCATGCCTGTGTCAATAATTTCTTGTTTCAAGAAGAGGCAATCAACCTCTTTTGTGATTGAAGTCATACTTCTCAAGGGATTTCTTGATCTAGTACTGGTATCTATAGTTATAGTCTTTAGCCTGGGTATGACGTCAGTTAGCTTGCTCTTTTAAAATATTTCTTGTGTTTCCTAGCTTTCTAAAGTTATTTTTAGCTTCAAATTTTAAGAAAAATGAGTTGCAATTTGAAAAAAAATTCCCCCTCATGGCTGGGGGGGCATGAATCGTGTATTCATCAATTTCTTTTAGAATCTTTTGTTATTTCTTCTTTGATTGGAAGAAAATATAAAAAAAAACCCTTATCTTTTAGGTCTCCTTCTTTCTTTGCGTTTGCTTTGCATTGTTATTTGAAAAAGAAAAAGAAATTAGCATAGTGTTTTGTTTTCTTCGCATCTTGAAAGCATTTCAAAAGAAAATAAGAAAGATAATCCTTCTTTTCTAGTGTTCTTATAAGTTTCATTTTTCGCAAGAGTCTTAACAACATCATTTGCACTACCACACCCCTTTTGATTAAATCAAACCTTAAAATTAACGCGAAATTAAAATTAATTAGACTTTATGTTTGTAGGGTCCTTAAACTAGTCTAAGCTAGAGCATTGATTTAGGTTGGAGAGGAAAATATTCAAGGCTTAAAAAAAAAATAGTGGAGTTAGTGCTAGGGATTGTAAAAATTCCAATAAACATGAAAGTTATATGGGACCCCCCTCTAACACAGGGGCTAAACATGAGGTCACGTGCGGAAAGGTAGTAGAGATAACCCCTCCAAAGTTGGACCAAGCCTAGTGGGGAACACATATAGAGGACTTGTCTTGGGATTCTGTCTGTCGCATTTACCACGGAGCTTCATGGATCTTTAATCCATTCGAGGTCCTAAGTCATCTTCTAGAACACTTTATTTCGATACCCTCGATAGGTTTTAGGCATGATACCCTGCTCATTTTGGTCCACCTGACTGTCGACTGTACCTGCTTGGTGATTGTTCACGAGCTGGCAACCTAGTTGCCTTTATTTTAGGGACTTACATAGGTGACTACAGGGGTATACCATGGTACCTAGGGAAGACATCAGGCCATGCTTTGCAGAGTATACCCGGAGGGTTCTTTTGTGTTCGAGTTTCACTTCCACCAGTAAGTTGCTCTAGTGTTGGCTAGCATAACTGTTCTTCCTACTAGATAGTGGTTTGCTTGATTTTCCTTTAAGAATTTTTAGTGTGTGCTTTGTGCTCCCTAGTTTTCCATAGTGAGTTAGTCAGTCATTTCTTTGGATCTATGACCTAGGGTGGTAGACCTCCCACTCCACTGGCTGTGAGGAATTTTTGGTCTTCCTATTAGAAATAGGGAGCCACCTCTTTATAGTCATTGTTTGGATAACACAGGTTCACCAGAGTCAGTGTGTGAGAATTTTACGGACTTGAACGATCCCACAAAGGGAGAACTGTGCATAGTATCTTCATGGATAAAGCTATTGATGATACCAATCAAGTAACCCCTTCACAAGGGGATTCTTGTGCTTTTCCTTTATTCAGAAATGTTGGTGTCCCTTTGATGGCCACTTTGTACATTCCTGGGTTGAATGTGGGATTATCAGTTTTGTTGGGTACCATTACAAATGTCCTGAATGCTCTTGAAGGTTCTCAGTTAAGAACCTTATGTCATGGGAACCATGTTGATGTTCCTTCGCCAACAAAGTCTTCTCCTCCTCCTTCTCCCATCTCTGGTGAAAGTACAGTTACTAGTAACTGAAAGTCTAAAAAAAGTAGAAAGAGGAAGAATAGGAAGAAGAAATCACCAACCTCTGTGAGTCATGTTGGAGATAGGTCCTCAACCTATGCAAGTCATGTTGAATACCATCACCCAACCTCTACAATTCATTATGGGGGGGAATTTCCATTTACTGATAGTCATACTGGCAATAGTCTTGTAGCCTCTGCAAGTCATGTTATCGACCCATCACCAACTGTTGCAAGTCATGTTGGAGATGTGAAACCAGTCACTACTAGTCATGCCAGGGGCATTCATTCTATTGAGAAACCTAGATGGATAGGACGTAAGTTGAAGTTCCCTTGTAATCTTTTCAAGGGAGATCACCTTACTCATTTATGCCCTAGCCTTCTAGATGTATGACAATTGTGGTCCCTATCTGCAAGCTCTTCTGATTCTGAGTCTTTTGAGGTTTCTTCACAGTCTATTCATCCATTGGTCGAGAAAGTGGCCATGCCAATGCAGTCATTGACTGATCCCACTCCTCTTTTGGGGGGTGAGGTTTCTTTAGAACATGTAGTCTCCCAACCTATTCAACCATTGGCTAAGAAAGTGGTCATGCTGATGCAATCATCAACTGATCCCACTCCTTTTTGGGGGGGTGAGATGCCTTTAGACTATGTAGTCTTCGAGCCTATTCAACCATTTGCTGAGAAAGTGGTCACATGGATGCATTCATCAACTAATCCCACTCCTCATTTGGGGGGTGGGGTTCATTTAGACCAGGTAGTCTCACAGCCTATTCAACCATTGGCTGAGAAAGTGGTCATGCTGATGCATCCTTCGACTGATCCCACTCTTCTTTTAAAGAGTGTCAAATCTACCAAAGTGGTCATGCCATTGCAATTTGCGGCTGATCCCACTCTTCTCTTGGGGAGTGATGTGTCTATTGACTATAGTTTTAGCATTTCTAGTTCAGTACTTTTAGAACAAGGGGGTATTCCGCTCGTTCCGAGAACACCCCCTCCAAGCCCTAGGATGGTTTCCTTTGATTGAAATGACCTTATTTAGCATTGTCTTCCTTCTTCTGCACCTTTTCAAATAAGGGTTGAAGTTAATTCAAAAAACATTTATCAATGTATTGTGGATGAAGGATCCTCTACAAATATTTTATCCTCCTCGGTTTGGAAAGTCTTGGGATCTCTCGAGCTTGTGTCTTCTTCACATGAGCTCTTGGATTTTGACAGATGTCCTAGTGAATATTTGGGGATTCTTCCTCAGTTTCCTATCTCATTAGGTGGGAATATTGTTCTTGTCGATGTTATAGTGGTGCAAGGCCTGTTAGATTTTAATATGCTTCTCGGGCGTGATAATGTATATGCTATGTATGTTGTGGTGTCTATGCTCTTTTGGGTGATGCATTTCCCTCACAATGGAAGCACTGTCACTGTTGACCAACTGGAATCTAATAATCACCATCCTAATTCGGTGTTAGTTCAGGCTACCCCTTTATATGTTTCTAGTGTTTGTGTAGACTCTACCCCACCATTGCTTAATTATGTGGCATCTTATCCTCGATGTTCAATTGCTTCTAAGAAAGAACTTGTGTAATCATTTTTTCCTTCTCGAGACTTGGTCTCATAAATTTCTTCATTGCTTTATCCAATGGGAGAATGGGAGCCCTTTCTTCCCCTGCTTGGTCCAAGTAATATTGAGTCTCCTTCTGATTTGGGTCTCGTTGTTTATATATCCTCAATCCCTCATGCTTGTGATTCTTTATTGATAGACTCTTCTAGTCCTTTCCAGAACCTCCATCATCATGTGGAATATGGTGATTTTAATTCACCCTTTGGGACTGTCGAACCTCCTTTGTGTGATTTATCATATTTTGAATTGCCTTTAGATGAGGCTATCCTTGAAGCCATGACTACGGTTTCTATATTGTGGGAGGTGTTAGCACTCAAAATGAACCATTATATTTTGAGTGACTTCATAAAATTGAAGATGGATTTGCTCTTTTTTCCGGTTTTTACCCATATCCTTTGGTTTCTCCTCCTAACCTACAACATGAATAGACTTCTTATCTCTAATCTATTGCATCGATTCACTATCCTAAGTCCAATCCTACTATTAAATCTAGTGCATGGACTAAAGTCTAAGGTTGAGGTCACATTAGAGTCCAAGCTCTAAATGTTAAATCACAATATACAACACAAAGATTAGTGCTCTTAGCTATGAATCTAGCCACATCACTCATCAAATTTCAAGTTACATGTTCACTAGCCAAGACTTCATGTCCACATGTCAATCACAAACTACATGTTAATTTATATGACCAAGGCCATGAGTCAGCAACAAGTCATACCACACAATGCATAGGTCCAAGCCACGGATTCACCTATAGTCTCAAATCACAGGCAGAAGCCATGAGTCAAACTTCAACTCAGTTACATATCGACACATCCAAGACAAGCGCAAGTGTTGAGTTCTACTCTCTCATCGAATGATTTATCTAGCAGTCAAACCCATGTACTGAGTGTGTTGTCACATGTGAAGACTGCCCCTGAATATTCAACAAATCGATAGCAGTGTTTTCATTAGGGTTTCCAGATGACAGAAGGCTGATTTTGTTATGATGAGTATAGTTGGGTGTTTGAAACATTTGACAGGTTGAAGGCATTGGGCCGCATGGAAGAAGGGCCACAAGAAGAAATGAACCACACATTAGAGATTGCAGATGCCACATGATTTTGTAGAGGTTTTAAACCCTTGTTCTCTTGGTTATCCACAAGATGAAGAGACAAAACAATTAGCACCCCTTTCATCTCTGGGCATTACCTTGGGTATTTTCTTCATTTGTGGTACAACAGTGATACTATAGCTAAGTTTGGTGATGCCTGTTGTGCATCTTGGTGAAGTCATTTCTGACAGGGATCATTTTTCTTTGATTTCAACTGCGAATCTTCATGAAAAAGGGTCGAGGCTTTATAATCCAGGGCTCAATTAGAATATTGGGAATTTATTGTTTCCAAACATTCGGTAGCATCTGAGGGAGTAATGGCAATCATCTTATGCAACTACTAGTTTGATGTCATCATGGAAAAAAATCAATATCCTCTAGCATACAAGTGGTATAATGCAGAAGAAAATATTCTTGGAAATAAAATGAAGGATTGGTTGAGATTTAATGTTGCTTATTGGTACACATTCTGTGGGCGTGGCACTGACCCATTTGGAGCTCCAACAAAGAGATGGTCATGGGAAGATAGCAATAACTCGTTGGCCATGAATCTACGAAGGATGAGAGAAAATTTTGAGTCTCGAAATAAGTTAAGAGTTGAGAGGTGGTGCTTTTACGACTGGAATATTGCTCCTGATGAAAAAATACTTGTAGAATCAAATGTCAATCTAAATGTTGTTGTTTCCCTTGCGAAATCGCTTTAGAAGGGAACTGAAATTCATCCTTTATAGGGAGCTACCAACTGTCTATACATCCCTGCTATATGCATGGAGCTACTACTAGACCAGATATGCATGTCTATGCATGCGTTGCAGCTCAAGTCAAGAAAGCTATGGAGGTTTCTACAGTTGGCAGTCAATTAGAAGAAGACTATACGTTTTAATGGAACTCTTCTAATTGAACTCAAAATACAAGCAGTCATTGTAAAGTAGCCTTGAAGTTTAAGAGGCTAAGACAAAGCACATTTTCGAAATTTTACAACTATCTAAAAATAGATCTTTTACCGGCATAGGAAGCACATCTATAAACAGTTAGCCGTTGAAAAGAAAATCTTTCAATGACTAACTAGCAAATTTCAAAGTAGAAGAGCTGGTGAAAGCGCAGAGGAAGACATAATGACATTATTTTTGCATAGATCTAAGTTTTATCATTCTAAAGGGCATGAGGATTGTTTTAAAGTGAAAATTATAATTAAGAAGATCTGTTTCACAATCCGTTTCAGTTTTTCAAGCTGCCAGCAAAGTGAAAGAGATCAAGCAAATCACCTATTTCTGGCCAAGAGATTGCTTAGTTGTCAAAAGGAGATTTTAGTTTCCTTGTCATCACCTGAAGGTTGTTGATGTATCAAAGATTAGTGTAGCTATCGAAGATTTTAGATTTAGAAGATGATTTGATTCTTTTATATAGGATTGTTTCCTATTTGTTTGTACTTAGTTAATATCCTATTTTCTATATTTAGTATTCCAGATCCAGTTCTTTAGGATCTGATGTCTGTTTGTAAGATACAAATACCTATATTTTGATAGAAGGGGGGTCAATCTTGGATACATTTTGCTATTGTACTAGACTCTTATCTTGATAATAGAATCATAGTCTTCTTTTGCTTTCAATGTCAGATTTGTTCATGTACTTCATTATTCTATACTTTACTTCAGTTTAGCTCAGGTTCTAAGAACTGTTATGTTCTTATTAATCTCATGAACTTGAATTAAAGGACTTCTTGCTATCTTGTATGACCCTGGACATTGTTGTATTTGGTTATCTAGACTAGTATTCTTCATACGCTATTCCAGTTACTTTGTTTGATTACTGATTTCTAAAATCACTGTCTTATTCAAATACATGATAAGATCTCTTTTTCATTAGCCATTAAGTTATCCCATTGATCCAAGCATACCTAATTATCAGATTCTTAAGTTACCAAGAATCTTTGGTTTACAACCCCAAAGATATTCTTGGAGTGATAACAGGAGGAATTACACCATGGTTTGTGTTTTCTTCCCTTTTGGGAGACTTTCTAGGTTGACTATCGAAGAGACTCTTGGTTTGAGCCTAGCGGTGGGATCTACTTGAACGAGTTTCATACATGAGTCATAGACCCCTAGAGTCTTCTTTAATCCCTTTTCAGACTCTCTAAACATGAAAAGATTGTTGAGCGATCTTGTTGTCCTTCACTCTTGCCAAACTAAAACTTGAAGGCACATCTGTTCAACAGTAGTTTACCCCTTTTTTTGGTCCGAATGGTCAATTGTACAAACAAAGGTATACTCTAGGAACTTCGGTTCACTAGAAGAGTATTCTTAGTTATAATTTTAACCCTTTTTCGGGCCTGAGGGACTAAATTTATGAAAAAGGAACCCCCATGGAGTCCATAGTTAAGCTCTTTTTAGACTCCCTAAAATTGAAAAGATAACCGAGTGAACTTGTTCCTTCACACTTGTTTTGGTTTAGAAGAACATCCCCTACGGAGTCCATAGTTAATCTCTTTTTAGAATCCTTAAAATTGAAAAGATCATCGAGTGACCTTGTTCTTTCACACTCGTTAATTGGTTCAGAAAAAAATCTATTAGCATGAGTTTACCCCTTTTTCCAGCCTAGAGATTAAGGAGGAAAAAGGTACACCTCTAGAGATTTGTCTCGCCGGGAGAGTTCTCCTTAGGAAATTTCACTTTTTTGGGCTAAGTAGACTAAATATAGAAAAAGGCAGCGAGTCCATAGTTAATCTCTTTTCAGACTCCTTAAAATTGAAAATATTGTCGAGTGATCTTTTCTTTGTCACACTCATTACAATGGTTTTGAATAGATGTCTTTTTGGTTCTAGTTTACCCCTTTTTTTGAACCGACTCTACTAATTTCGAAAAAGGTACCCCAATGAAGTCTTCTTTTATTCTTTTTCAAACTCTCTAAAAATGAAAAACCACTGAGATTACCTTCTTTGGGCTCGTTAAAATTACATTGAAGGGCATTATCATTATGTCCTATCAATCGCATTTTCATCCCTGTGTATTTTGCCTAATTTCGGTTCCATTTGCTCTCAACTGAACCTTTGAAGCATGCCTTATACATAAGCCTTGTAGCATTTTTCCTCTACTTTTTGACACCTTGACCCATGGAGGAATTTTCTTGATTGTCCTTTTCTTGCACATTTCTCCTTGCTCTGAGCATTAGTGTGTTCCTTGCACTTGGAACTAGTATGCATGCGACAATCATTCCTCCTTTGTAACACAACATTCTTCTATTATTTTTCAAAGATCTTTCAAAATATTGAAAAAGAAAAAAAAATCAAATATACCCCAAAAAGAGGATGGGAAAAGTATTTTCTTTTTATGGCAGCACAATGAGTCACCATTGGACAAAGCACACCCTTTCATTTGTTCGTCAATATTTGGGATTTAATATGAACTTAGGAAGTTGTTCTCACTACATAGAGTTATGTCCTCCTCCGTTTGGTTATTCTTCCAAACACATTGAGAGTTTGCATTGCCTCCTACATCGTGAACTTATGTCAATGTCATGATGCCTGAGTCTGATCATCTGTCATGTTATTTTAAAAGGGAATTTTTTACTGAGCTTGAGTCAACCCTTCTACAGTTTCTCTCTTTCCCTCATGCACGACTATCCTGAAATTCCAATCAAGTCCTTGTTCAAAATCACCAAAGTTCTCTGCCTGATCACCTAGATCCTCTTGTTTGTTCCCGAAGAGCTGTCGAAGACCTCTAGGTAGTGAAGTCGTACACTCACACTACACTCCTACTCAATTTGTGAAGATCTTGATGTTGTGTCTCAATCTCTGAAGGCCTCATCTCTAGCCATCATGTGCCATTGGCTTCTTGAAGATGGATACTATACATGTATATCTTTGATTTTGAGATGTAGATCCATTGTGCATTGCTCATAGCTACACTTTATATAGTTATATGACATGGATCTGCAGTGTATTTGATTGGACACCATGGTTTATTTAATCCCTAGCATGGGTATGCCTGCCTTGGTGAGACAATTATTATTTTTGCAGATGGAACCTCCCGAACTCTGGTCCCAGGCTCACTCGCTTCGTTCATTGGTGAAGATTTGTAATGTATTTTGGCCATCATATGCTCTTCTAACCTCAAACATTAGGGGGCATCTTTTATAACCCTAAATTGTAGCATACTTGCATACTTGGCATCAGGCCATCTTACTTTCTATTTTTTCCAAGAAATCACTGAGTAGCTCTTCTTAAAACCACTATTTTTGAAGATGTATGCTAGTTGCACCACTACTACCTTTGTATGTACGCTAGTTGCACCACTAGTGCCTAGGTACATATGCTAGATTCACCATTACAACCCATGTATGCCTACAAAAGTTCCAAAAATTAAAAATTTGCAAGGAATTCGTTGAGATTACAGGCTATTGGGTAGTTTTCCAACTGTCCCACCACCTATTGTTACACATCAAAATTACTCACTTCAATAATGTCGCAAGTGTCATCATTACAAGTGTTGTAAGTGCCGCATCTTGTATGCAAGTGTTTCATATTGACCACAAGTGTCGCAAGTGTCACAGAAAAAATACTACCATCTTGCCTATGTCGTGCCTCTAATGACATCATAAGGACACTTAAGACACCTCAAAGACTAGTTTTGAAGAAGAGAAATTAGTTGACAAGGAGTACAAGCCTTTTGCCACTGGAAAACCCACTCAAAAATGGATTTTGGAGGGAAACACTCCCCTACCCATTTCTAGGGAGTGCCAATGCTCCCTGGGCCTCTTTGGGGGAGTGTTCAAATGCTCTGTGTACCCTTTTGGGGGAGCGCTACATTTTATGAGTGGATTTTTTGTTTGTTGAGCTAAAACATGGAAGAATCCCCTCAATTTTTGAAGGTGATTGGATTCAAATAGAAGGTCAAGGCATGATCTTAGGGAAGATCCTCAACTGAAGGAGAATAATCCTCAACTTATCCCAAAGATGTCTCAAGTGGTTGGGCCTCTCCATGGTTATATAAGGAGGCCTCCTGATGGTGAAAGAGGCACTAGAGATTGATACCAAACTTATGATCCTATAAGTGGTATGAATAGAAAATATTGGAGATATGAAACTTATGATCCCATAAGTGATATGTCATCAAATCAATCAATGTAGATTACTTGAGAAAAGGGGTTGGATAAGGAGAACTGGAAGAAGCTGTTGCACCTTCATCAAAGGATTGTAAGTAATTTTACTTGTTCTTATCAATATATCAATGCTTGTCTTGTTTCCTTCAAACTTACATTTGTTCCACATGAGTTTTTATTCAATAGATAGATCTATGTTTGAGCTAATCTTAGTAGAATAGGAAATCTATTGTATATTTGTTTGTTCTACTAGACCTATCAGGGAGCTCAGGATTGAAGCTTAGCCTGGACTTTGCAAGGACAAACATCATTAATAAGGTACATATATTTCTTCTTCTCCTTCGTATATTAGCCTGATTAGACCTAAAAGGATGTCAATATCCATGCTAAGAACTTTTTTGTCTTGGCCTTAGGAGTCTAGAGACCAAGAGGGAACCTGCTTGTCTGCAGGAGGATTCACCTGTAACACCTATAACCTGTCACCCAATTGAATAGCCATCCTTTTGTCATATAAAAGGAGGTGTTGGGGTCTCATTCCAAACATAATAATAAGAACAATGAAACTCTTCCCATTTCACATCCCCTCCTTGCCCCAAGAATTTGCAGCTAGCTTGTGAGATTTGAGCTAGAATTGTCCATTCTTGCCTTTTTCCTCTATCATAAGCCCTATGCCATTTCCTTAGAAGAAGTGTGAGAGGAGAAAGATACATTGAAGTGCAGTTGGAGCTTGGTGAATAGGATCTAAGACCAAGTTCTAGGAGTAGTTTTTGATCTCATTGTAAGTAAACTTTGTGATTCTCATAAAAGGAGTACTTTTTCTATCTTGCCATATGATGTGTTCAATATTATGTTTGATTCATGTTTTATTATGACATATAACTCACTAATTCATATATGAGATGCATGTTCATAGTTTCTTTTTTGTTTTTTGGTGAATGTAGGTCATCCTTAGGAGGAGACATATAGTCGAGGAGCGATCGAACGTGAAAGGATCAACACTGGATGTGGAGTTTAAGGCAGAGTTAGCAAATCCTTTTACTTTTGTATTTCATGCATGAATGTGGGGTATTTTCAGGGTAGTTATAAAAAGTAGGAGACTTTTATATGTTTAGATATACCTACATGTTGAACCATAGTGTAGTCCATAGGGGGGTTTTCCCACTATAGAATATACACTATCAATATGAAACATAAATTTAAGGAGACACGGTGAGAGTTTGGATATGCAAACCCCTCACAACCGAAGTAGGGAAAAGGAAGTCCCAACCCACACAGCAAGGGACCAGGTAAAATGGTCACCCTTAGGACAACTAGTCCAATGTGCAACACAAGAAGGGAAATGAGAAGAAAAAGACGGACATGGGAAAATGGTGTGAGTACCATAAAATTCCTTGGCACAGCATCGAAGAATGTCGCTCCAAGAAGTCCCTTGTGGTTGAGCTGAAGGCTTCCGAGTCAGAGGTCGATTATGATTCTGAGTCAAATCCTGAAGGAGGGAAGCAAATTATGGATGTTAAAACCAGTGCCACTATTGCTACCACCGAATTCCATACAAGAGAACCAGAAGAACCAGAGGAAGGGAAACGCCTCTTTCACTTGTAGATGTGGGTAAAGGGGGCTCTGATTAATTTCATTGTCAAAAGTGGTAGTCAGAAGAACCTGATTTCAGCAGAGGTCATCAAGTGGCTTGACCTGCCAACAACACCACACCCACAACCCTACACCATCGATTGGATTCACCAAGAAAGAGATCTTTGTGTTAACCAACAGTGTCATTTTCCCTACGACATCAAGCCTTTCAAAGATGAGGTATTGTGTGATCTTTATCCGCTTGAAGTTTGTGATGTTATTTTAGGAAAACCATATTTTTGGAAGCGTCATGATGTGTATGAGTCTAGAACCCACAATGTTATTATTAATTTGGGTAGACAATTGTATAGGATCCTCAAGGTAGTGTCACCTACTTCTATTTCTTTAATATCTGCTAAGCAATGCAGTAAGCTAATTTCATAGATCGGGAAGTTTATCTTCTTTGTGATCCATTATCACAGTAAGCAGAAGGTCATCGCCACATCCATGGACTATACAAAATTCCTCTCTTTGAAGAAACAACAAGTGGATGGGATCATGGAAGAATACAGACACATATTTTCCCCACCTACAGGGGTACCGACACACTTCCAAGTCAATCATCCAATTGATTTGACCCTTGACTCACCTCTACATAATGGACCAGTCTATCGATGCTCACTAATGGAGGATGACAAAATCAGGTGTCAGATCCAAGAGATTCTTCAAAAGGGGCACATCAGACCCAGATCCTCCCCTTGCAGAAGCCCAATTGTACTAAGAAGGATGAGACTTGGAAACTCTGCATTGACTACAGAGCCTTAAACAAAATCATAGTCAAGAATTGCTACCCCATTCCAAGGATTGATGACCTTCTTGACCAAATCAAGGGGCCCAAGTTCTTCCGCAATATTGACCTAAAGTCTGTCTACAACCAGGTTCCCATCAAACCAACTGATGTATGGACGACAACCTTCAAGTCTAAAGAAGGTCTCTACGAATGGTTGGTCATGACCTTTGGCTTAAACAATGCACCAACCACTTTAATGAGATTGATGGATGATGTATTGAGACCCTTCACCAAATCCTTTGTGGTAGTATATTTGTATGACATCCTCATCTTCAACAAAATGTGGGAGGAGAAAATGCGAGATATTTAGCAAGTTTTGGGCACTCTGCGACATCACAATCTTTATGCCAACTTGGAAAAATGATCTTTTGGCATGAACATGGTGAAATAATTGGGCTACATTTTTTATGAGAATGGGGTACATGTTGATCCAACTAAGATCCAAGTCATCCGTGACTAGCCAACCCTGACCACACTAACCAAGCTTCGAAGTTTTTTGGGACTAGCCAACTTTTACCAATGGTTCGTGCTAGGATTCTCCCATATTGCATGGGCCCTCATCTAGGTTAACAAGGGAGGTGGTAGGGCTAAGTTCGTGTGGGGGAAGTAGAAAAAAAGAGAATTTGATGATCTAAAGCATCGCTTGTGCTCAGCTCCAGTACTCTCCTTGCCTAATCTGCAACAACCATTCAAAATTGAGACTGATGCATCTGACTATGATGTGGGAACAGTTCTTACTCAACACCAGAATCCAGTGGAATACCATAGTGAGACACTCTCTGATACTATCCGTAAATACCCCACCTATGAC
>JASDQU010880736.1:21314-34198 GCA_032191745.1 Picea mariana
TAACCATCCACGTACATGGAACGAGAGTCTCCCATATGTCCAACAGAGTTACAACAAGGCTATCCATAGTTCCACCGGCCATAGCCCATTTCAAGTGGGTCTGGGATTCCAACCCTTGGGATCCATTGATGTTTCACTTCCTCTTTCCATCACACAGACAGACTCTTCCCCTAATTAGTCTGTGATAAAAAAATCCACCAGATTCATTGAGCGGATTCAACACATCCGCCAACAGGTCCAGGAGATTTTTCAGAAATCCAATGTTAAGTATAAGAAATGTCATGATCAACATAGGATACCACACCAGTTTCAGGTTGGTGACAAAGTATGGTTACATCTATATAAGAAGCGTCTCACCAAGCCCCATCAAAATCTTTTCTCACTTCATTATGGGACTTACACTATCACCAAGGCTTTGGGTAGCAATTCTTTTGATCTCAACACTCCACCCTTCCTTGGTATGCATCCATTCTTCAATGTGGACCTCCTTTGGCCATATTTTCCACCATTATTGAACACATCTAAGATTATAGAATAGCTGACACCAGCAGATCTCAACCCTGACTGCATGGAACAAGCATCCACTGATCAAATAGTGGACACAAAGGTCAAGGGCACTCACCAACAACAGATCCAACTTTATCAGGTTGTCAAGGTAGGGAAACTCCTACACCAAGGAAAGTGGCTCACCCGATGCCAAATCTAGTATAAGTTTCCTCACCTGATGAGGGAACTCAATGGAATGGAGCCTATTTCTTCCTAAGGGGAAGGATTGATCTAGGTGTTTATTGGTGGCCACCCACCTATTCCAACTGGCTCCTTGTGTCCTTTTTTTTTCAACACGTTCTTCTGTACTGCTTTGTAATTGTGGGTTCTACACTTCTGGGGCTGTCTGAAGCCCCACACATTCTCTAGGTGGATACAAGTTGCCTCCCACCTAATCCAACTGGCTTATGTTTTATTTTTTCATGTCAGGACATCTTGTTGTACTTCGGGGGCCATTTTGGGGCCCTAAACGTTGTTTTTTTGGCTCACCACAGTTAAACTGTAGACGGAGTCAGAGTTTGATAGTAGAATGTGTATTTCTCAGAAATACTTTTCCAATGGGATATCATGTGCCTAAAGCATAGGTCGTATGAAAAATTTATGACCCTAGGAAGTTGAGGTACCAAATTAAACCAACTTACCCATAGAGCCCACATGACTTTTGGCGTTTCACCTTCAAGGGTTACATTTAGGATGTATAGGGTTTTGGAATTCATGAGTAATATGAAAAGAGACTCTGGAGCCTCATTTTAATCCATTTCTACTCAGGCAGATGCACATAGAAGCCACATCTCTTCTCAGAGATAGATACCACCATTCGAGCAAGTTTCGGTTATGTAGTTTTATAGTTTCATCCCATTTCATTATTTAATAGAAGATATTGTTCATTGGATATTTGTGTTATTCTTCCTATATCTGTGTTTATTGTACTCAGTCTATTAATGATTTCATTTTGCTCCTAAATCTGGATCATCCAAACTCAAAATGGAGTGCATTAATGCATTCTTGACTAATGGAGTTGGAGTTATTCGGAAAAGGATTATGGTATTGGCCATGTCAGTTGGATTGAGGACTGACTAGTGTGGTGGAGTATTAGGTGATGAAACTATACCTCTGATTTTGCAACATAGATGCTAAAATTATGAGTAACCTCGAACTATATTTGCTATTGTAGTAGCAACTATAATTTTAGAATAGACATCAAAGTCGTGAATCTAGGAACCGTTTTTCCTAGACTTGGCTGTACATGGAGAGTGCCAATGTGAACCGTTGGACTGATCCATTATCTTTTTGTACTAGATAGGGTGGACCATGTTGACTATTGCACATGATGGGATGAGGGTGTTATTGTCTATGGATCGACATTCCCTTGTTTAGTTTCAGACATGAGGTTAAGAGGATTTTTTGAGGTAGAACTTGGGTCTCAAGGTTGTTTGGAGAATGTGTCATCCTTAGATCCCTGTCTAGTGAGGAAATTGTTTTTATTCTTCAACCACATAACCTTGACCTATGTTCAGTATTGGTTTCACTTAGTGTGTGTTTCTAGAGTGTCCATCTCTTTATTTGGAATAGGTTGTAAATGTGCCAACTAGTCAACTACCCCATGTTGAATTTCCTATTCTGTGATGCAGAAAGGAAGAAATGCCATTGCAACCCCTTGGTCATCAATGGGATAAATATAAATGTTATAAAAATTACATTTAAATAGAAGGTATCTAGCACACCAGTTGATAATACTTGATGGGATGTGCATTTGTGAAGTAGTTTCTTGGATAGGTTGTTGGTACCTATTTTGAAATACTTTGTCATTTGAAGCTTGAATGATCGGGTCCCTACTTACATATATTGGAAGGAATCGTGGAGTTACGAATATAGGAACACTCCTAACAATCTGTTCAAATACTAGATGGGGCCTCTAATGAACCATGGTGAGGAGAGGGTTCTACACCTGCTAGACACCTCTTAGTAGATATGATGACCCCAATTGGACACTCCTCCATCATACATTTGTGCAATATTCTACAAGTGAGCAACTAGGTGGTAAACCAAATGAGTCGAGCATTAATTTCAGAGATCACCACCCCACATGTTCCCTAATGTGTGTTGTACTTTCCATACACATCATTTTGAGAAGTTTATTTAACATTCAATGGTTTTTAGAGTTGCTTTCCATGCATGGGTAAGTTGATAACCCTTTGGATTGTTGATGCATCCACCCAATAGTTTCCTCCCAGTGAAAGGTATCCACCTTGTAGGAAATTAATTAAGAAGCAGACATAGATGGTCATCGATCCGCCATGGAAAAAGTGAGGGAAATTTACTAGGGACAATATGTCATCCAAACAAAGTGGTTTTGCTAGTTCTTGTATGAGCACTAGTTTTTGACCATCCACACTCCAAACCACCTTTGCATAATTGTGAAATCCCAAGATCATAAATTGTATAGAGTCTCTAATTTTATAGTCGATGAAGTGAACATATTGAACTTTCCCTGTTCAATACCCTATAAAGCTCACATTTTGAGGTAGTGGTGGTTCTAGTATATGTCAACCTTGGGATATATTTTCTTATTTATGGGCCTACAACCTGCTTGAAAAATGCATTCAAACTATTATTCTTGTTTCCATTAATTGCTAGTGTTAATATGTATATATTGTGTTACTTATTTCTTGTGATATAATCTTCCTCCATTCTAAATTTCTAGACTCCTTCTTGTAGACTAGAAATAAGAATGCATACACTTAGCTGGGAAAGTATTAACTCAAGGAGAGGAAAGTTTCTAGGAGAGTATGATGGTACAATTGTCGGGGCATGCACTAAGTCATTAATAACTCAAAGTGTCATATGGTTCTCTTTGAACCCCACTAGAACATTCATACTTTTATCATCATGTCAGTCCCTCCAAAATTAAATGAGATAGTGTTTTTTGTTGTGCCCACACTCGTATTGTAAATTTTTGAGCCAGATCAACCCTCTACATGACCTTCTGCATTCATGGTGCATGTCTAGCCATTTTTTATTGTCAAATGTGCATAATATATGTGTAGGATCTTAGCATGTTCCCAACCACTTAGTTTTTGTCATGGAGGAATTGGATTTGACCCATATGGATATGATGGAATCCGTTAACTAACCACTACTTCCTTACTCCTGCACAACTCATCTATTTTCTCAATGGGGTTGAGGGGGATTGAATGGGTAGATTTTATTTCTATTAAAACATAGTGAGTAGTTGTCTCCATCCTTCGTGCATGTGGATCCCTTACTTTCCCATTAAAAATTAAGGAACCATGGGGCTAGTGTGCTTTCTTGAAATGGCACACTAGGGCTTACGATATCGTCTTCGTGACTCGTACTATTTCTTGGATACCCAACACATTTTTCAAGAACATGTACGATGATGGATATACACTCATGGCATGAATATATCTCTTTATGAACCCTCTATAGTTCCCCATTCCTGAATATGTTCTCGATGCACAACCCACCATTGTGTGAATATTCCTATTAACATTGTATTGAGGGTGTAGACCTAGTGGTGTTTTGGAATGTGTTGTATCTAGGAAATAAACACATCCACCAGATCTGATCCATCGTACTGGTAGGACCTAAATTATTATTTGTGCACTTCAGTGGAAATTCACGCACATATCCTTGTTGAGACTTCATAAAGCTTGTTATACCACGTCTCCAAGGTTCATTTTGAATTAGTATCATATGTCTTCATGCTCATCCAACTCAGTTACCCATCCTCTATGGGATTGACATAATCTTCCTTGCACTGCGTGATCTTATAGATATTTTCAATAACAAAGCTTCGAGCATCCTCATCTACCTGCTTTTTTCATTTGTCCCCTTGATTAGGATCCAAAGGTATGATCACACACAAGGTGTCAGTCTTAAATGACATATGTTTCTTCTTTAGATTCAACACAACATTATTTTCAAAGGCCCAATTAAATCCATGTAGGGTAGGGTAGGGATCATAATCATCCATGATCTCTATCACTTCAAAATAAACCTTCAACCTTACCCCCTCTTTGTTTAATTCAACATTCTCTAATCGACCTATAGGGTAGATTTTGTAGTGATTTTATAACCACAACTAAATGGGAGACGAAGCCAAGTTTGGTTTACCTAGAAATTCCCTTGATTTATAAGGTAGGATGTTCACATCGAAACCCAAATCCAACATGACCCCATCCATATCATATATTCTAAGTTCATCTATCATATTGAACTCTCTTCTAGTGCACTTTTTCTTACTGACTTGGCATACATCCCTTTTGGTAGGGGGGATGATATAGCTCTATTTGTACTTGCTTCCCCCATGCAGGTTTCTAACATCTATGTCAACTTTCATGCAACATCAGGATCACATAACAACATTAAGAAACAACAAAAGAAGTTACTTACTCATTCCTCAATTTATGTTTTTCATCCCAAGTCACACAATGATTCATCTTTCACCATGTACTTAAAATCTTAATGTACATGTTCCTCTATTTACGTTTGTTTCAAATGTCACAACTCCTCTTATCTATGCCCTTCTTCCAACGACCTCAGTGTCACGTGTTGTATTTCCTCACACACATTATCTTCCCCCAAAGACCTATATGTGGCACACTGTGATTATTCACAGGTGTAAGCCTCATCCACTAACCATTGTCACAAAATGTAGTTCCTCACAAATCTGGGCCTCTTCAAGTGATCTTTGTGTCACACACTACAAATCTTCTCATGATATTTCTTCCTTTATGGCCCTCTACACATTGTGCATAAATTAGTTTATCTTAACATCATCAAACTTAGGAGGGGTATGTGCTACCTTTGTTATCTTCCCCTCCGAACTTTGACCCAATATTTCACTAGGCCCAAAGTCCATCATGTTGGAAGATTGGTTGTTTTCATTGATGTCAACCCTAGTCATTGGTTTTGGACCGCAAGATTGATGAAAGTATTTGGACATGAAGAATAATGCACATGAAGATAAAACACCCATGGATGGATAGTATACATCGTGTTATTTCTGGTGGTATGTGGTATGCCACGTGGATCCTCATGTTTGAGGAGAAATGAATTTTTGAAGATGACAAAGTGAATTTAAGAAGGAAGTACATGTAGGCCCGAAGATAATTAAAGAAAAGAATTACAAAATAAGAAAGTGTCAGGTCGGCCATAATGTTAAAAGGAAGTGACATAAATGGTATAAATAAATATCATTATACATTCATTTGATACACAAGTCAAATTTCAGAGGAAGTTAGAAGTAAAGAAGGTCGGATTTCAAGGGAGGATGAAGTCTTTTGGTGATGTGTTCTAAGGTATGTTAATTATAGGTCATCTTACCATTTTAGCTATAACTTTGTTTCTAGAACGATTCAAATGGTGAAATTGCTATGGTATTGATAATACATATCATGGTACTGGTGGTAAAATTTTTAGATCTTGATTTACTATAATTATGGAGATACACTCAATGGAAGATAGGGTTTTTGATGAGTCCCAAAGCTAGTCATAAACAGGTGTTCTCGGTAAAATAATAATAACTTCTTCATAGAGAATCCAAATGAAGTGAGAACAATTTAATTGGAAATAGTACAAACTTTAGTTTCTTGTGTGTAATTTTCCAAATCCGGTGTTAAATATTGAGCACGAGGCATTCTTTACAAGTTCTCTCTCCTTAATAAACCAAAATTGAATAAAGTCTACCATTCTTTCTATAACTTCTTTTTGGGGAGGATTCAAGGAGTGAAACTTGGAGGAGTTTCAAAGAATATATTGAGTAATATTATCTATAGGATCAAATTATTCCAAGAATTGAATAATTATAGAATTTGAAGAAGTCTCAGGAAGCATTATCAGGCTCTATGTGAAGGTTGGTTGATGGTGATGATTTAATGTAAAGTTTTATTATCTCTCATATATTTTTGGGTGGAAGGAAGGGGAAAGGATGGAGAGGTCAAACCTCTATTGATATTAGAGGATTTTATATTCCTCTTGGAGGTTTATCCATCCCTTTATATTTGGAAGTTGTAGCTACCTTTGGAAGTCATTACTTCCCTTGAACAATAACTATTGATTATTTCTCATATATTGTGCATGGTGTATTGTGGTGTATTGGTGTAACTCTTATACTATTGTTCATCTCTCATTGGATATAATTGAATGGTTTAAGTACAATTTGAAAAGGTTTTTAAATTTTACTTGATATTGATTCACCCCCCTCTCAGTATCAATGCATACCTATATTTACTCTACCTCGGTTTAACATCCACACATAAAATTCATCATTCTTTTCTGATTCCTGCACAACTCTACATTCACCATGTCGCAATGTTTCTTATTCTCTTCCCACTTCTTAAATAACTTCAAAAAATCCTCTGTAATGTGCTCAAGGCTATAGTAGTACCCATGTAGGGAAAGCGGTTTGGTACAAAATATTTACACATGGAAAATTTAGCCAGAGTTAAATAAAGTGGGGGGGTATACCTCCCCCTCCTCCATATCCTCATCCATGACCACACCCATATCCACCTCTAGGACCTCCTTGATATCCCCTTCTCTTGACACTACCATAGTCACCACCTTTGTATTCCTCTTGAACCCAGAATGCATCGTGGGTATGGTCTTGCACTAGTTGGAGTGATAAAAAATTGTTTATAACATGTCCCATAAAATTGCAGAAATCATGTAATGGAGTATTATGTGTATTCTGATATTTCTCTAGTGTTGGGTACTGGGGTGTTATATGGCCCCACTTCTTGCAAATTTCATACCACTTTTTCTGAGGTCTAGCTACAAATGGATTCATTGCACCCATTTCCATATAATTTCCAAGTGTAAGAAATTTGTCTCTATGATGCCCCTTTGACCTACACTTTGTGCATCATACATGCTTGTGCACATTTTTTTCCTCTTCCATATCCTACAGTTGCATCATCAGGTTGGCCAGCTGAGACAATACATGTGCCAAACCTATCGATGTCTCTCCTCCTCCTTATTTAGTCTCTAGGTGCCTTGGAAACTCCATTATTTTTTCTTGAGTAGTCACCTTATGTTGTGTAAGTGGGGCTATGATATGGGGAAGAAACCCTGCAATGAACCATTCTCTATGTTATATCTCCTGATCTAGAATGTCAACCTATCTAGTAAAATGTTGAATCATTGGTCATAATCCCACACGGTTTCTCCTAGTTTCTATTTAGTCTCCTTAATTATTGTAATGCATTGATATTTTGACTTACGTTTCTAGAATTCCTTAAGAAGATCCCTCTTAATCTCTGTCAGGGACCTCATCTGTCACACCGATGCATTTATCTTTTACTTCATGAGCCATGTGAGGGCTCTATCCTTGAAGGTTGTCTCCAGCTTCACAATCTTCAATGCCTCATATGTGATCCTCTTCACAAACATATCACCTCACATGTGAACCAAGTTTTCTCTGCATGATCTCTAGATGTCCTATGGAACATGGGTAATCTCAGAGTACTATCCTAATTCTCCATCCTCTATCTCGAACTAGGTCCTATGAACTGATTGTTGGGTGTTATGGATATTTTTATTGATACTCTTCTTGGCGAAGTAGCACCAACTTCATCTTCTTCTTCACTTGTTGCTTCTCTTATTTCTTCTCCTACTCTTTCTTCTAATCCAATCATTTTGTTGTTTGTTGTTTTCTCTCCTTAGCTAAAAATGTGTAAGGATGGTGGTTCAAAGGGGGGGTAACTCCATCTTCTTCTAAAATTTCTTGTGAGGAAACCCAAATATTTTCCTACCTATAGTCATGCAAGACCATATCCTATCGCTAACTATTCTCCCCCACCACTTGGGGATTCTTCATTTTCCTCTCTTACCTCTACACCTCTACTATATGCCTCATCTTCCTTTGAATTTGTGGCATTCTACAAGAACCAAGGGGTTTGGAATTTGTCTTCTAGGCACCTAATATCACTACAACTAGTATCTCCATTGCATAGCCTACTCTAAACACCATTTCTTTTCATCAGCCTATACTCATATGTGCTTCTCTCTGACACAACACACTCTTCTGCACTTTCTCCTGGTTTGGTTTCCTTCCTCTTCATCATGGGCTCAACCCCTTACCACACACCCATTTCTATATTATTTCTTCTTCTCTGTTCCACTCTCCTCCTTGAATCAACTCTTAATTTGTATATTTCAGTTCTGTATCTTCTCTTCTCTTCTAGGTCCATCTTAATCCTCACCTCATTTTAACAACTTTTGGATCCTTCTCAATGTATCCATATCCTCTCTCAAATTTTCCCTGTATTTTCACTCCTCAACCCCTAGCTCTAAGGGGTTTTACTTAACCACCCTATCAGGATCCATGCACATAAGCCCCTTCTCCACAAACATCATCTTTATCCGTATTAGGATTTCTTCTAGCAACATTTTCCTAGGACCTTCCATGAATTCTATTTATCCTCACTAAAATAATTAGTGTACTCAATAGAAAATTAAATTATATACACTTCCTTCACTCAAGAAAACCAGAAATTAATGGCTCGAGTCAACTTGTTATCTAATTTCTTCATCCTATCAATCATGAATTGATCCCAGACAAATGGGTTTTGTGGCATCAAACAAGAATGATTAGTATTCTACCTTTTCAACCATTCATACAATAGACAAGGAATTTCAACAAAGAAAATTCCATGCATATCGGTGTAGAGATACCCATCCTTCCATCACTTGACATTGGTATTCAAAACTCAAGTTTCCCATCGAGTGAAATCATACTCCTTTTCATTCAATCAATATTGAATTTATTCCTGAGATGGATACCACCTCATTATTTTCTTTCATCATTCAATAAAAATCCTTCAAGTCCTAGCAATATAACCATTTATTGGGTCATTCTATGCTTGTGGGAATCCTTTTTAACATTTGGGAGTTTAAGACCCAAGGTTCGTCCAAATTTTACCAACAAAAGACCCAAGGAATTGAAATATTAATCCTTATAAAAATATGAAAGAAGATATCTCCCAATATGCCATGAGAATCATAGAGACCATATGGTCTTGTGTCGGTGATGAAGGACTAACTACATAGGAATCCATCCAAGTTGGCATCCATACAATTCATTGAAAACTATTCAACGACTAACAATATATAACAATAACCCATAAATTTAATTGACACATTATCAATACATCATAAGGAAAAAATAGTTCCATATTTATTATCTTTAGCTAACCATTCAAACATATACATTAAATGATTCATCTATTGACAACAAAAGAGCTCTTATCTCTTATATATTCTCTCAGTATTACATTTCATAGTGCCATGCGCTTTATTCAAAGTATGCAAATATTATAGACCCAGAGTCACAACCATATACATTACAAAACATAGGCTCAGAGCAAGCTCAAAGACATTGAAAACAACCCACACTTGCTAACTAGTAGGATCGCTAAAATGACTAACAACAACAACCATAACCATAACAACAACTCTCTTTCTATCGTCGTTGCTCCATTTTATCTGCTTCTTCTATGTCACACTTTGTCACTTTTATTTCTATCCCACTTTCTCTTTTGACTTCCAATCTCACACTCTTTTATCACCCACATGCATTCCACATAGCCTCTTTAGAATCTTGGAATTATTAACGAATTTCCCAATTCATCTCCTTTATACTCCACGATCTCTTGTGCTACCTAAATTAATCATTTGGGAATATTTCCCAAATATTATTTTCTTGAATCCAACGTGCATGTGGTGTCTTCTTAATTCCTAGTGTGCATCACAAAACTTATATTGACACACATTGGTAGAACTTGAATTGGTGTGCATTAGAAAAAAATGATATGGCATGAATGCCCCCTGTCACCCATCGCGTAGTTTCTTGAGTGCATGGGAAAATAGAATATGTGCACACAAATTCATTTGTGCACACCCATGATGTCCAACCAAAACTTTTGGTGCCAACAAATTGATTCCTAAAACTTACCATTTTTTCAAAAAGAATCAGCTACTCATGAACAATATCAGATAAAAAACCAACGTAATTGAACTTGACAAACTATTTTAACTTATACACAAACCCTAGGATTTTTTTTCATCCAAAAGACTATCATTTTGATATCCCAACGATATTCACACCATTGAGATTATATATTTCATTGATCCTTTGAATAAGTATCTATTGGAAAATTTAGGTTTGGTATATCTTTATTTTCTGGTAATAACCCTGTAAGAAAGGATTTCTTCCGTTCTATTTGCAGGGAATTAAATATGTTTCCCATTTCGTCTTCATAAATTTTATACTAACCTATTGGTAATGTTAACATCTCATAAAAATATACCTCAAAAATAGAAAAGAGTTCATTCTATCCACTTTTGTCTTTTAAACTCGACTTTAAGAATCATAACATTCATCACACATATTAACAAATTCTAGGAAACATAAAGTACATGGAATGATAACTTGTGCAAGACCAAATTCCTATTTTTGGAGCTCACTTGTATTTTTATGAAAGCATAATAACTATTTTCTATGAATTTCTCTAGAGGTTTTATCAACTAAACAAGTTTCTACTACATCCCTATCTTTGTCAAAAAAAAAGGAATGAAGTAATTTCTAAATTAGGTTGTCAAACATCTTTCAATCATTTCATGTCTGCCATCTTTTAAATCCCTATTTGGATTCAACCCCCATTTTCTATTTTAATTTTCACATTTTACAGGATAGGATGTGGCTCTATTGGAAAGGAAATATAAATACCCAGTGGAATAAATGATAGAAAAATATTCAAAATTCATCGTCAATGACACTATATTATGGAGAAAAAAGGTTTGAAGAATAATTGAATGGGAATAAGAATAGAGAAGGGGAAAGATTGGAAGTCTGTACTCACAAAAAGTAGAGGTAAGATGTTATAAATTTAAACCCTTTATTCTTCAAATGACCAAATTTTACAATATCTTCATCATAAAAAAACCCTAATAATCATAACCAATTTTGGGACTTAAAACATTTCATAACATGGTTGATGAACGTAGGAAACTTTGGTTATAATATCCATCACTTTATTTACCCATGTTTCATTATATTCTTGCAATGAGACAATAGTAATTTCCTCTTTCACTTTAACTGGCATTAAGTTTGGAATGTTTCTCATGAGAAACTAAAGCATGCTCCATGTGTTTTATGGGACAAAATCTCACAGGAATATCATTGAATAAACAACAAGATCTCCCTAGGATTTGCCTATTGAAAGGGGGATATATTCATATGGTTTTCCTAGAGTCAAGAAAGCAGATTCAAAATCAACCTAAGGAGTGGTAGAGATGGAATACCTTAAACTATAGGTTGTCCTTTGCATATCCTGGTCGATGTATATATGAAGTTCCAAGTCCAATATCCACAATCTGCTTTATGTACACCAAATACAAATAATACTCTTCTACCTCTCTACTTAGTGTTAGAATCCTAGATCTACTTGTATCTAATATGATCTATAATTAAATGAACCATCTCAAAAAAATTTCATATGATATAGAAACATATTGGGGGAAAACCACTGATATATTATATTATGATAAGGAAATTACATCAAATTCTCATACCTTTGAATGTAGATGCAAATATCCCTTGAATCCTTTCTCGTTTATCCTGCTCCTCAACTTATTGATCATACTAGGAATTCTAATTTCTATATGTGATGGATAGGACAATATCCTCTACAAATGGAAATCATAACAATACTCTTGATTACTCCTCCTATTTCCCAAGACTTTCCTTTTTTTTATTGTTCTTTGGAGGAGGCTTGGGAGAGCTTCTAGATCTTATAAAGACCACTACAGACTCGAATGATGTGAATTTCTAGGCCCTTGACATGAAGATACAACTCATCCCTCACTTATCACCTTGTAACTCCATGAATATAGAATGTTTGACAGATAGTCGATTGTTGAACTATTGATGTCTAGCAATTATAGTCACGTGATTTCACCTATGTGTCCCATGACGTCCCTAAAAAGGGCCCTAAATCTTAGGAAAATCATTTGTTTATGCTTTCATATTCTTGTGAAATCCCCTCTGGCTTGCATGGTGGAAATTAAGGATATAACAGATTCCCCCTAATGTCCGTGGTGAGGAAAGGAATGGATGGTTGAAGCAAATTACAATAAAATAACATCCTAGTGAGGAAATATGAGGAGAGAGAAAAGTAGTTTTTGAAGTCAAGTAAGTCCTGTAATAAAAAACCAAGGATGAGAGAATATATAGACCATCACATAGGTAGAAATACTTAGACTCTGAATGGGAATGACCACCAAACAATACATTGTGGATCCATGAAATGAAA
>JASDQU010880736.1:34482-52384 GCA_032191745.1 Picea mariana
TAAAACATGTGAATATACGAGCTGATGTCAAGCATGATATAAACCATATGATTACTGGTCATTGATGCATACCATTAAAAACTATGAGGGGAACCATGGATGATGATTATGATGATGATGATGATGATTATGCCAAGTATTCCACAATACTATATTTGTGGGAGGCCCGTGTGTAGGTATTATGCATCATACATCCAAAAATTCCCTTTGGGGGAAAAAGTGGTGCATCAAAATATGGTTTCTCAATCTAAAGAGGGCCACTAGGCAGAGAAGAAGATATTGCTTCTGGCGTAGCATGGGAAGGCTCGGAAATGTCATAGTTTTTGTCTTGTGTCTGCAAATTAACCTTTTGGCCACACATAAAGTGGTATCATTCAAGGAAGATCCATCATGGTGAGNTTACAAGTGTTGTAAGTGTCACATCTTGTTTGCAAGTGTCACATATTAACTAAAAGTGTTGCAAGTGTCACAAATAGTATACTACCATATTGCCTATGCCAAGCCCCTAATGACATGACAAAGACACTTAAGATACCTTAAAGGCTAGTTTGGAAGAAGAGAAATCAGTTGACAGGAGTACAAACCTTTTTCCATTGAAAGAAACACTCAAAAACTGAATTTTGGAGACGAGCGCTCCCCTACCCACTGTCAGGGAGTGCTGGAACTCCCTGAGCCTCTTGGGGGAAGTGCTTGAGAACCATGTGCACCCTTTTGGAGGAGCACTACCCTTTTTTTAGCAAATTCTGGGTTTGTTGAGGCAAATAAGGGAAGAATCCCTCAATTTCTGAAGGTAGTTGGATTTGAATAGATGGTCAAGGCATGATCTTAGGGGAGATCCTCAACTAAAGGAGAGGAATCCTCAAATAATCCCAAATATATCTCAAGTGTTTGAACCTCTCCAAGGTTATATAAGGAGGCCTTCTCATGGTGAAAGGTACAGTGGAGACTAGAGATTGATACCAAACTTATGATCCTATAAGTGGTATTGACAAAATACAATGGAGATTGAGAATTATACCTAACTTATGATCTCATAAGAAGGTATTGACATGGAAAAGATTGGATATGTGAAACTTATGATCTCATGAGTGACATGCCATCAAAGCAATCAGTGGAGATTATTTGAGCAAAGGGTTTAGACAAGGAGAATTGTAAGAAGTTGTTGCACCTTTATTCAAAGGATTGTAAGTACTTTTACTTGTTCTCATTAATAATCAATGCTTGGCCTGTTTCTTTCAAACTTGTGCTTGTTCCATATGATTTTGTCTGTAGTAGATGGATCTATGATTGATATAGTATTAGTAGAGTAGGAAGACCATTGTATCTTTGTTTGTCTTACATGATCTATTAGGGAGCTTAGGATCGAAGCTCAGCTAGGACTTTGCAAGGACAAATGTCGCTAATAAGGTACATATATTTCTCCTTCTATTTCATTCATTAGCTTGATAGGATCTAAAAGGAAGTTAGTGTCCATGTTAATAAATTTTCTTTCTTGGTCTTAGGAGTCTAGAGACCAAGAGGGAATCCACATGTCCACAAGGGGATTCACCTACAACAAAAATTGGCAACTCCATTGGGGAGGATCTATGATTTTTGTTTCCATTCCTAGATCTTGTTTTGGCCCTTTGCCCACTGATTTGATCTTCTCCACATTGTATTTTTTATTCTTAGATTTGTTTTATTGCCTCTTTATGTCATCAAGATCACCCTGATTGACTGAATTTCCCTCATTTTTTGAGTTTTTGGGCTTTTTTCTGAGTTTTTGGAGCAGAGCGCTCCCCTCCTGTTGTTTTCAATGCACTATAACTCCCCTTTAGCCTTACACGAAGCATTGGAATGCTCTAGTACCCCTTACACCACAAAAATACACCATTTTTGTGAGAAATTCTCCAGAATTTTTATGTTCCGAAGCTATTTCTTGGTTTTGGCTTTTTCTCAGGCTCTCATACTCTCAGTCCATCTTGATATTGTCTTTCAAACACCCTTGTTTATGAGAATTCATCCTCTTTTGTTTGGTATTTTGACATCTTCTTTCCTTGCCTTGAAGCCACTCTTTGTCTTTTCTGACCTAGAGTTAACATGTTGTTTTCTTCTCCTTTATCTGACTGAGTGAAAACTTTTGTGAGGAAATCTAAAGGTCTATGAAATTTTCATTTGATCTTTGAGGTCAAATTTCCATCATTTATCTTTTGTTTGAGGTTTTTGGTTCTTGTTTGCAATTTGGTTCTCTTTGTCCTTCTTGTCTATTTCACGACGAGAGTGTATTTTTTGTTTTGTGTGAAGTTTGCTTATGATGGTTAAATCTTGAAGTCTGATTGAAATTTAGAAGTCTTGCATCTGGTTATCATTCATATATAAGAAAAAGGAAATATTTTAGTGATTGGTTTGGATATTAGAAGGCATTTCTGAAATTTTTATCATTGCATCGGATTTGAGTGAGAAACAAATTGATCGAGGACATTGCATATTAGTGTTTGATAGTGAAAACAACTTTCTCTCTTTCCCTTAAATAGCCATTCATTGAAAGAAATGATTTCTTATCATCTTCTTGTGCATTTTTGGGAATTGAGTCATCATACCATCAGTTTCATTGTCATACACCCTGTGAGTAAAGAACAACCATAAAATCAACGCTAATTAAAAAATTATCTAGAAAATTTTTGTTTTTAGGATCTTCCACCAACATTAGACTAGGATTAGCACTTTGGATTAGGTTGTGAGTACAACTCTCCAAACTTTTAAAAATGAACATTAGCATTCTGAGATAGGGAGAGTCAAATCCAATTGTTGTATAGGCTTTCTGGGACCCCCCTCTCACATAGGGGTTACACAAGGGGTCACATTCAGGTGAGTTACATATATTATCCCTCTGTGATTCAACTGTTTGTAGTGGTTGGATCATATATTGGGGGTCACTTGAAGGTATACCCATGATTATGTGTGGGAGCCTCTCGAGTTGATTTCAAACTTGTTATCCTACCCATATGTTCAGATCAGACTGTCGACTGTACCCACCCAGGGGCCGACTACGAGTTGGTTTCCATAGTTTCCATAATCCTTAGGTACTTACATGAGGTGACAGTGAAGGGAAGTCTCACTGTACCTAGGATAGACATTGGTCAAACTCACTTGGGTTCCTTGGAGGGTAAATTCACAATTACTGTGTGGAAGCTTGCACCAAGGTGAAATTCTGTTAAGCGGGTCACCATTGTTACTATTCCACCATATCCTAGCCCCTTCTTGACTCGATCACACAATTTTGGATTTCATCACCAACTAGTATGATCATCAAGAGAAGTTTTGTTTGCTTGGTTTTGATTCCTAGATTTTATTAGCATATGTTGTTTCTTTTTGTTAGTTGGCCCTATATTTTCTATGTGTACTGTTATTCTTCAAAATTGAGCCTCTAGATGATAGCCGATCACGTAGGATGTAAGGGCTACCTCTAGAAGGCTACCAACCCTTACCTCCTAACCCTCCAGAATACAACTACCGTGGAGAGGTAGAAAATCAATCTGACGCTGGGAGTGTTGTTGCTCCTCTGTTAGATAACTTAGAAGGCGCTTTGGTTACGGTTGAGAATCCCACTCCTCACACTACATATGTGTCGATAACCCCTCTTGAACCACTTTTTCTTCATTTAGACTCCCTTGGGAACGTCATAGACCAAGAGGTCCCATAGTTACCTATGAGAGATTTTATCGAGACATATATGGGATCCACAAAACCAACCTTCAGTGATGAGTATAAGACTCATGTTCATCCTACCATTGTTGTAGATACAAATCCCACACCTGCTCGTTCTATATGGAGGACTTCATCAGGACTCGATCTCTATGATAATTTTGAGTTCTTTGGACAACCCTTTAATCCTCATGACCCTCCTGTTGAGAGTGGACCATATGGTCAAACTATGAATCACCCCATCGATGAGGTCATTAACCCTACTGTTGCATCAGCACAAGTCTATCCTAATTCTAGACTCATCACCTCTACTCATTCCAAAGGCACCTCGATCCCTACCCCCGCTTTTACAAACTTTCACTCTAAAACTCCACATGTTCTGCACGATTCTGTTGGGACATATTTTCACCTGAGAATGCAGACCCTTGCCAACCAAATACAACCGACTAGAGGGAAACCACCATATAGTGGACCTGCCCCTCCTGGAATGCCACCATCCTATGGTGGACCTACCCCTCCCGGGGGATAACCCACTTTTCATGTTCTTCCCGAAGGTAAAACTCCCTTTTCCAGTCATAGCCTGGTCGTTAATCCACCGCTGGCAGGGGGGGAACCTTCATCTTCTTGATGATCTAAAAATGAAGAAGACTTGAAAAACTTGAAAATTATTGCAAGTGAAATGTTATATGTTTAAAACAAATGGATCAGTTTGCAACACATAGAATTAAGGATTACTTATGCAAATTACACATAGACATCAGCATAATGAATGAACATAAACACATAAGCACAAAAATTGATAAAGGAGGTCACCCCTCTTATGGGCTACATCTCCTGGTCCAGCTTCCAATGGATCATTATTATTAATTTCTCAAAAAGTGATAAAAAAACATGTCTTACAATGCTCAAACTGACAAAATGACTGCTCCAATGGCTTCCTATCATCCCAAAACCCCTGTCTGGGATCTTTCGGCACCTCAATCGGTCGAAAAATGAAGAAGTTAGGCCTCCTGGAAGTCTCCCTCTTCAAGTTTGTTGTCTCTGGTTCTAAAATTCACACCCTCCTTCCATGAACCTGGCTCACATGCTCTTTTAAGCACAAAAACCCAGCATCGGATGCAACCATGCCAACGGTACAAACCATAGGACGGTTAAGGCACCTCCAGCCCCTAACCGCCTCGGCACCTGGGCATATGGCGCATGTGACCGCGCGCTAGGCAAATGAGTAGTTAAGTCGTTATTCCCGTTCCAAAACCGAACAACTCCCACGCGTTTAACCATTGGTCATATAACTAAACCACGGGTTATAACCCTCATGTGTTTAACCATTGGTTATAGTTACAAACCCCAACGCATATGTTAATACAATATATAACACATATATATAATATATGGTTTACAACCCGCGCACGATTTGGCGTATACAATGGTCATATGTTTGTGGAATGAAACCACGGGTCGGGGCTAAGCCCCGGCCTGACCCCCCTTTCCATTGCATACATGCGTAAGTTTAAATATATGTGCATTTGTTATATGAAACAAGAAACAAGTCGGCCATAGTGGTTAGCGGACGATTGTGAAGTCATTGCATATGAGGGGAGGTCTGGGGCTCGAACCTCGCGGAATCCCATTACATTTTATACAACATATAAACCAATAATGAGGGGGACACATGGCGCCCATGGATTGGGCCACGTGTCCTCATATTACTTGCCACCAATCGGACATGTGTCACCACCTGATTCACCAGCAACCAACCAATAAAAAACTACCACATCATCACCATACGACCTGTACGGTCCTGCCATGTCAGACCGTATGGATTGTACGGACTGTACGGACAGGTATAGTCAACATCAAATTTTTGCCTGTTTGGCTTAGTGAACAAATCGCGATATATTCTCCATACGGACTCCATTTGAGAAAGTAAATATACCACCGGAATCAGGAAGACGAGACGGATGCAATGACACTGTTTTTTTCACATTCCAAGCACTTTGAAATTTGAGCAAAATTTGATCCCCTTATCACTTGAAACCCTTCACAATCCTAGGGAGTATCTTTTGAAGGTAAATTTATTGAACCCCATGTTGGGGGGAACTTATATCATAACCCACAAGAAGGAGTATCAAATCCTATTCCTTCCAGACCATCTTGTGGACAACCTTATCCAGGCGGCATACCAAACACCACCTGGAGTCCTTAAGGACAACAACCTTATCCTCCCCATGGGTCTAATGTGTATCTGCCTCTGGAATCTACTCCTTACCCTCCTCAAGGGAACAATGTTCATCCTCTTTCTAGAAAAACAAATCACCCATCTTATAATGCTCATAACCCACTAGGTTATGCAAATGTTTCTCGGCCATCATCGAATCCTATTTATCCTAGTCAACAACAACCATANATGGTCCTACTAGTGTTCCTATGCCACACCAGTATCATCTGCAAATTAACCGACAACTACCTTTCCTTGTGACTTTGGACCTCCTAGACTTGTCTCGGTTAACTAATGATCCTATTTTTCATTCACCGGTTTGGCCAGTTATTCCAGCTAAACTTCCTTCTGATATTCTGAAATTTGATGGAAAATCTGGCGAAGATCCAAACAACCATGTGTTGACTTTCCATTTGTGGTGTTCATCAAACTCCCTCATGGATGGTTCTATATGTTTGCGTCTTTTCTAGGGAACACTTACTGGCTCTACAAAAAAGTGGTATATTGAACTACCATGTTCTTCTTTTCATGATTTCAACTCCCTTGCCATGTCTTTCCTCACACACTTTCAACTACCTATATGCTATGAGACGGGTACTGAACTCTTGAACTCCCTTCATCAAACTGACTCTGTGCATATCTCTGACCATATTCATGAGTGGAGACGATGACGAAGAATGATCAAGGTAATCATTCCTGACATATTATTGGCAGAATGGTTTACTAAATCACATTTACACCCAATCATTCGCGATGTCACTATGGGTGGCGCATTCACCGAGGAAGAAACTATTGCTCAGGCTTAGTACTTATATTTGGTTTATTCCCAATCTGGTACTTTGTATGATTTTCTTCTGAATGTTGCTCGAGCTAATATCGATCCATCCAAGCCATCAGCCTCATCTCATGCAGATGGTGTTATCGATTCCATCAAAACTCAATCTACTTCCCAATCAACCACACTCTCCTCTACCTTCCCCCAAAATTAGATCACTAAGGTGAATGCAGTTCAATATGCCCCTTCACAACAATCCAAGGGTAAGAAGAAGACAAAAAACAAATCAAAAAATACTAATAACAATGAACAACCAAAAAATCAAGCTCAAACACCTACTACCAAAAAGAAACCACAACGGAAACTGAAATTCTCGTGTATCATTTGTGGTGACGATCACTACACTCGAGACTGTCCACATCACAATGAAATGAACAAACGTTTCCAGGGAAATTCACAACCCACTATTCTTGCTAATCCTTTTCCACAGCAACAATCCATGGTTTCTCAAACCCCCTCTCCTGGGGGTAGTTCTAGCCATCCTCATGATGAGGCCTCAACGAGTGCACATATTTATATGTTTAATGGGATTAATTTGAACACTCTCTCTAAGACATACGACACACTAGGTAACCCTAACAAAGGAAAGGTCACTAATGGTACTGATACTTTACCGGATCCATCACCGTCCTCTGTTAGTCCTCCATCAGTTAATCCTCTGTTTGGACCACTTTAGATTGAGAAATATACATTTGAATCTATATTATGCCCTCCTAAGAGCACTATCCATAAAGCTACCTTTAATCCTAGTTCACGTGCCACCCAAAACTACAACATTGTTGAAGATTTGTCTCAAGCGCCATTTGCTATGTTTGCATTAGAAGTTCTACAACACTGCCCTAGCCAATGCAGAATGGTCTTGGCCACTATTGGTGCTATTGATATTGAGTCATCCAACCATATCATGTTTAACCTGGAAAATTATGTGTCTCGACTCTCCCACAAACTTTCTTTACAAGTTGATGTTGTTGTTCACAATCAACAAATCCACGGAACTATTCTGGATGAGGGAGCCTCAACTTGTGTCATGTCTTTCGTGTGTTGGAAAGGTTTAAAGTCACCTGTACTTAACAAATCCCCAATGATTTTATGCACCTTCGATGGGCAAGGTTTCCATCCCCATGGGATTTTACAGTCCCTACCCATCCAATTGGGTGGCAAAACTATCACTGTTGATGTCAAGGTGGTCGATGCTCCCCTCGATTACAAACTTGTTACTTGGAATAAGTTGGTTTTATGCTATGACTGTTGTTGCATCATCGGTCTTTCGATGTGTACAATTTCCTCATCAGGGAAAAATTGTCACTGTTGATCAGTTAGATTTTTGCATGACCGATGCTCATGCTCAATCTACCAACAATATTCCTTTCCTGGGAGACCACAAGATCATGTATGAAATCATTGGTGTTGGCTTACTGAAATATTCTAGCCTCATGGGTACTTTCCCTACACCACTTCCACCGACTACACATCATATTTCCACCGTCGATATGATTTCGATCGTAGCTTATCAATATTTGGAATCATCTAACTCTTGGATTGTACCTAGCTCATTAGAATTCAATGCACTAGGTGACACTGTGCCACTTAGTCCAGCCGAAACATCATACATTTCTATCCAATCCACTTCTCCTTCATCGGATGACCAACATCTATTGGCACTCGACAGTAAATCGATGCCATCATGGTTAAGTTCCTTATCATCTGTGATTGACTACATTTCCCCAATTTTTCCTTTTGATGAATCTATTAAGGAAATGATGAGCATTGACAAGCTACCTCGAGATGATAACCATCATTGATCCTCTTTTATTTCCCCTTGTGAAGAAATTTAGGCAGATATACACTCTATCTTCCCTCCTGCTGTCGATTTTCCATCGTCTTCGATGCCTTCAAATTCCTATGGCTTGGATCCATTTGTTGACATGGTGATCTCTTCGGTAGGGCTATTGGAGCTTGATCTCCTTAACCCTGTCATGACCCTCGTCATGTGCTTCTTCTAGAGTGATATTCTTCCATCCAGTGAAGATCTCTTAGAAGCCATGACTGAGTTTTGTCCCTTGACATGGTGTCCTTCCAGAGAGTTATTTTCTTGGAAGCCATGATCAAGAAGAGTCCACGAGCATAGTTTTTATTCTCTGTAGAAAGCTTGTTAAAAAATGAAACAGAAACTTTGAGCATAGTTTTCCTCTCTATAGCAAGCTCGTTAAAAAATGAAACAACAATCTGGAGATTAAACTAAGAACCCCGAGCATAGTTCTTTTTCTATGTCAAGCTCGTTACAAAATGAAACAGTCACCTCTCTTGAACCTTCATTTCATCCACCATTATCCTTTTTCTCCATATAGTAGAGAAATTGGTGACAACCTCACAGTCAGTGAATGAATTGAATCTTGGAGGGCATGTCTCTAGCCTTTGATGATCATTTTGGAGTTAAGCCACTAGCTTTCAATTTGGGGGCATACCGAGCTTAGTCTTTGTTCTTTCTCGTGCTCGTAAATACATGAGAATGCAACTGGATAAACTTTTATCACTTTTTCAAACTCACATGGATAAATGAAAAAGGAAACCCTTGGAGTATTCTTTGAGCTCTTTTAAGACTCTCTAAACATGAAAAGATTGTCGAGTGATCTTGCTTCCTTTCTCAGTCATTAAAAGGTTTGAAAAGGCATCTTTTGAGTGATAATTTATCTCTTTTTTGGACTTGCGAGAATAACATTACAAAAAAGGACAACATTGGAGTCGTCTTTAAGTTGTTTTCAGATTCTCTAAATATGAAAAACCATCGAGTTTACCTTCTCTATACTTGTTAAACAATCATACATTGAAGGTCCCATATGGGATCGAACCCTTACTTCTTCCATTTCGTTAAAAAAAGGAAGAAGGACTTACCGAAGGTGATTCATATTGAGCATGTGTTACCCTCCTCGATCTTGTTAAATTAAAAAGAGGTACTTGTCTATCTAGATAGGGGGGAAATTGAAAGAAGCAAGCCAAACAGTTTTTGAGAACACTACCAGTAACTCTTACAGTCACCCTTGAACACGATACTTTGTCTTTTCACGTAGTTTAATTTGCTGAACCTATGCACTGAGCCAATCCTCTGAGTTTATTTTACTCCTTTGGGTCACCTAATGAAAGTCACAGCATCCACTGCATCATCAAATTTTTGTCCATGTCAAGTTTCTGTTGATGTGCCTCAATGTTCAAGGGAAGTATCCGCCTCGAGAGTTAGCCACCACAAATATCATGTTTCAATAACCGTGTCATTCCATGTTCATTTGATATACCAATTACATCTTTGTGTCTGTTTCATGTCGTTGATGGGGGATACATCAAGGCCCTCCTTCGAGGAGTCTATTCATGTCGACTTGAACACATTATCTAGGGACTTAGAATTAGAAACCAATTAGTACCTTGGGACCTGCATGCCTCAATGGAAAGCCTCCTCATGTCCGACAATGGGTTTACATCATTGACCTCTGATCGAATTATTCCACAGATGTTTGACTTCATCTCATCTATTCACATTAGTCGAAATGTACTAGAGTACCTTGGGAATCATTGACATCAATGGTGATTTCCCTCACGCTTGTTAACGGTTTACATCATTGACTGGTAATCAAGTGGTTTCTTCCATGTTCAACATCAAGACATCCATTCACATGGTTAAATTTGTATTACATTGGGATCAATAAGAAGACCCTGGGTTGAGTCATCACTCTTATATTTACTTTTCCCAGGTTGCGAAGGAGTTTTCTTGAACTATGACACATATATTGTTACATAGATCCACTTTGTATTGGTCATGGCTATGTCTTATCATCTCATAGATCCACTATGTATTCTTTGTGGCTACTATCAGTTCAGGTCATAGAGGTATAGATCCACATTGTATCTGCATTGGCTATACCATTTTGTCAATATAATTATGGATCCGTAGCGTATTTTATGGAAGCCATACCTAAAAAGTCTTTATCACTCAAGCATAGGTATGCCTGCCTTGGGTTTTGAAACATGTCATAATATTTGTTTGATGGTTGTGTGCATCTTTTTCTAGTTTCTCTGTGTCCCTACCCTTGCTTGAAAAAGTCTACAAAATACTTCAGTCATCATCATCTTCTAACTTCGTACTTTGGGGGGCAATCTATTACACCTCAAAATTACTCACTTTAATAGTGTCGCAAGTGTCTTCATTACAAGTGTTGTAAGTGTCGCATCTTGTTCGCAAGTGTCGCATATTAACTACAAGTGTTGCAAGTGTCACAAACACTATACTTCCATATTGCCTATGCCATTCCCCAAACAACATCACAAAGACATTTAAGACACCTCAAAGGCTAGTTTGGAAGAAGAGAAATCAGTTGACAGAGAGTACAAACCTTTTTCCATTGAAAAAAACACTCAAAAACTGAATTTTGGAGAGGAGTGCTACCCTACCCACTGTTAGGGAGTGTTGGTGCTCCCTGAGCCTCTTTGGGGGAGTTCTTGAGCACCCTGTGCACCCTTTTGGGGGAGCACTACCCTTTTTTTAGCAAATTCCGGGTTTGCTGAGGCAAATAAGGGAAGAATCCCTCATTTCTTGAAGGTAGTTGGATTCAAATAGATGGTCAAGGAATGATCTTAGGGGAGATCCTCAACCGAAGGAGAGGAATCCTCAACTCATCCCAAATATCTCTCAAGTGGTTGGACCTCTCCATGGTTATATAAGGAGGCCTTCTCATGGTAAAAGGTACAATGGAGACTAAAGATTGATACCAAACTTATGATCCTATAAGTGGTATTGACAGAATACAATGGAGATTGAGAATTATACCTAACTTATGATCTCATAAGAAGGTATTGACATGGAAAAGATTGGAGATGTGAAACTTATGATCTCATGAGTGAGATGCCATCAAAGCAATCTGTGGAGATTATTTGAGAAGAGGGGTTGGACAAGGAGAACTGGAAGATGTTGTTGCACCTTCATTAAGAGGATTGTAAGTAATTTTACTTGTTCTCATTAATAATCAATGCTTGGCCTGTTTCTTTCAAACTTGTGCTTGTTCCATATGAGTTTGTCTACAGTAGAGGGATCTATAATTGAGATAATCTCAATAGAGTAGGAAGTCCATTGTACCTTTGTTTGTCTTACATGATCTATAAGGGAGCTCAGTATCGAAGCTCAGCTAGGACTTTGCAAGGACAAACATCGCTAATAAGGTACATATCTTTCTCCTTCTCTTTCATTCATTAGCTTGATAGGATATAAAAGGAAGTTAGTGTCCATGTTAAGCATTTTTCTGTCTTGGTCTTAGGAGTCTAGAAACCAAGAGGGAATCCACTTGTCCACAAGGGGGATTCACCTACAAAAACCTACCATTGTCCCTTACGGAAGGGAAATATTTGTTGCAACAATGATTTGAGTTTGAGGGGGGAATGCTATATAAATATTTACCTTGCCCCATGAAATATTGCACAAAAGGCCTTTTTCCATTTCCCTATGCAAACTTAAAATCCTTTTTTGCAAATCCCATAGATAAAAATATAATTTTTTCTACATAGATGCATCTTGCCTACTATACATCACGCGTATATGCAGGTTGCACCACTATAGCCCGTGTACATCAAGAAATGTGCCCAAAATTGAAAAATGGTGTCGGGTTTCCATGTCACATCATGAGATCAATGATCCTTGGCCTTCCATATATTGGAAATGTTCTGACTCATCCCTTTAGTTCCAATTGAAGGCTGTAAATGGAGCAAATATGAGCTATGGAAAAGAGGAGAAAGAATTCAACTTTGAGAGGAAAGTTACTTTGGAGGAATTATTCACTTCATATTGAGTCTGCATCCCTTTGTCGCTTAAGTCTGAACACATTGTTCATCCCCCAATCTCTTCCCTTACTAATTGAGAAATTCATTGTCTCTCTTACATGAGCTTGCCTTTGGTGGAGGATTGAAGTGGTGGAAGCCCAGCTGGAAGGAACTTAGTTTCTCAGTTACAAACTCTGTCAACACGAAAGTCTCTAGCCTATTCACTTCTGTTGATTATATCTTAATAGAAATGCTCTATTCTCATCCAATTAATATCTTGCAAGTATTTAAATTATTATTCCATGGGAATATTTGTTATGAATGTTGATGGATTATGCTATTGAATTTGATAACATCATATATTATCACCATATGCTTGCATTGCTTGGTTGTTAAGGACTAGTTGTAGGTATATTTATTTGGGTCAAGTGCTCAATGATGGAGTTCATTGAACGTCCAGACAAGGTAGGCCTTTTATCTTGTCTTGCTAGGATATTTGTCTATATGGAATACTTGAGAATAGAGTTGATTTCTGCAGTCATTTCCATCTATTGTGGTTTACCCCTAGACATAGAGATATTTTTGTCGTAACAAAATTGGTGACCATACTAGGGATTGAATCTTATTTTTTTGGGTTTGGAGTGTTTTTATCCTTATATTTCTCTCATTCATATTGAGTTTCTTGTCGTATGATTTACTGATATCCTGTGTTCACTCTGGGTCTGAGTCTTTTAGCCTTCTCCTTAGCCTAGTTGTGTTTTGACACATATATGAGGGTTTTTTCTTGAAATTCATGTACATATGCATGCTGTCCTTCTGCAAGCTCCGTACATGCGTGATTTTCCCTTGAAGAGTCATGTACATCAACCTTTGTTGCTTGATTTCTAGGTTTGGTGGTTGTTGGGTAGGTTTTGATGATTGATGAGTCTTGTTGGGTCTCTGTAGTGACTGTTAAGTGTCTGTGGAATGACATGAAACCTGTCATTGGTTTAATTTTTGGGCGGTGCATTTTTCATCATCTTTTCATTTTGATTGTCCTTGCACCTTGGGATGGTTTTTTTTTCTTCTTGATATCATACTTTGGTTGTCTATGTTTATACAATGTAGAGTCTTTATATCATGTTGTTGTTCAGTCCTTGCATTTTCATTTTTCTTATATTGAAAATACAAAAATATTAGGCATTTCACATTGATTGACATTTTGATCTTTTGAGTCATAGTCATTTATCTTAGTGCATGTAAATAAAGATTTCGTTTTTATTTAGAATTGCATAATTGAATTGAAAATTGCATTTTTAGGAAGCATATCATTTATTGGAAATTGAAGTTAGGACTTTGGATTGTTTCATATTCATTTACTTTACTTGCTGAGTCACAGCATCACTAGTTTCATGACCGCACCTTTTGAGTAAGCAAGGCCATTAAAATTAACATTAAAACTTAAAATTGATTAGTAACGGTTTTATCTTCTAGGATGCACAAACTAGCTTAGGATTTAGTGCCTTGGAATAGGATTTTGTGAGTAAACTTCTCCAAGGCTATTAAATCAACATATGTATCTAACTAAGGGAGTGGAGAAATCCATTGTATAATCGGTAATATCAAGAGGCTTCGCTTACACTAGAGTTAAGAATGAGGTCGCGTGAGGTAGGTTGAAGGGATATCCCCCCAATACCTTCTTAGTGTCAGATATATTTTTGGGGATCTATTTGGATATGGGGATCTTACTAGTGCCCTTACCTCCCTAAGAGGTGATGATTTCAAGGTTTCAGGCTTTGCTACCCTACCCATATGATGGACCTGACTTACGAATTTTCACCTGTGCATCGGTTATACCTCGGTTGCTTAGTTGCTTGACTTAGGTGCCACATAGGTTACTTGCAAGGGTTATTCTCCAGGTATCTTGGGTCAGATAAGAGTCAGACAATACACAACCTTTATGGAGGATTACCTCTCTGGGGGGATCTGAATGTCTGGTTGTTAAGCCCGCAAGGGCCCTTATAACTGATTCTAATAGCTCCAATATTTAGCAGGGAGCCTTAGGCCTCTCTTGGGTGATGCATACCTACTTTAGGGAGGGAGGCCCCTTTCAGCCACTTTATCCTGTTTGCATGCATATTGGACATTTGATTATTTTTTGTGTGCTCTTTGAATACTATTTGGCCTTAGGATTTTTTTTTATATCTTGAGTCTTAAGTCATCGTGGAGTCGGACCAGCTTCTGTGTTGGTCTCGCTGCTTGTTACAGTTACCACAAGATTTTGAGTATTTTCCTTCTAAAAGGCATAGTGTTATTAAACGTGGGACACACACCTCCACTTATCAGACTTGTGATTCTACAAGGATGAGTACTGAACTTAGTCATCAAAATACTGGGAGCCCCTCGACTCCCATAACTACTATAGTTAATGGCTCCCCTTCGACTACTACACCCACAATGGTTGTAGTACTGGAGGAACCTATCATCACTATTGTCCATCCTATAGTGAATTCTCAACCTATAGCCACGAACCCATTTGGGTCTCTTGGTCACTCACCGAGCTATAATGTTCAGTCCATCCAGAATGCCTCTAGTCATTTTTCCTATGGTATGCTGAATTTTACTTCGCATTTTTAAAACTCCATCCCAGCTATTGGCCCTAATGATAGCATTGGACTTGGGGGAACAACCCCTCCTTATACACCATTATTATTTGGTGGCTCTCATAATCCTCAAACGACTCCTATAGTGGGAGGCATTCCTTCTTTTAACTCTGGGTCTAATCCTGTTGCTTCTGGGTGGAGTAACCAACTTGACAGACAAGCTTCTGCTCAAGTTTGATCCTTAACACTCACATCCTTAGTGTCGATTCCTACCAACAATTTTGGCATGACTAATCCACCTTTATCCTCTGGATTCACCCTCGGAGGAGGTCAGTTTCACACCTTGGGCAACCCCCAACCTGAAGCCACTCCGTCCGGGAGAAGTTTTTATAACCCCCATAAAAATATTGCCAATCCATCTGGGGAAAGTTTTTATAACCCCCATCAAAACATTCCTAATGGAATGGTTCCCAACCAACCTCTTATGAATCATACTGGAGGAGGGTGTTACAATCCTAGACAGGGCCATGGTGCTTACCAGAACCCTGGATGTGTTGCGATTCCCCAAATGCAATCTTTCTAGGGAGCTTGGGGCTAGATGTTGCAACCCTGTCTCCATTTTATGGCCATGCTCAGCCTGCCAGAATTGTCTAATTTGATGAAATACCATGTTTTTCATGATCCTACAAGCCCCCCCATTCCAACCAAGCTTCCTTTGAATATTCTAAAATTTGAAGAAAAGAATGGTGAGGACCCTAGTGATCATGTCACCACATTTCACTTATGGTTCTCTTCGAATTTCCTTAATGATGATTCCATTTGGTTAAGATTATTTGAACGCACCCTCATAGGGTTTTCCATGAAATGGTATATCGAGCTACCTAGGGGGGCTTATGGTACCTTTATTCAGATGGTGCTAGTCTTCCTTAACCACTTCCAATTTCTGGTTCATTACGATGTTGGCCTAGAAATTTTGACGACCTTATGCCAGGACAAAGCCACTCATATCTTAGATCACATCCAGGAGTGGCGTAGAAGAAAGAGGTTGATCAAGACCTACATACCCCTAGATTTTCTATTAGAATGGTTCCTTAAGTCCTTAGATCCTCCTATTTCAAAGAATGTTGCTACATCAGGGGTTACATATGAGGAAGACAAAATATTCAAAGACCAACAATTAGATCTTATATATGCTCAGTCTAGGATGTTATATGAGTTTCTTTCAGATGCACCGAGGTAAGACTATGACCCTAGACAAAATCACAGACCTCATGTCGATGGCATTGTACAATCCTCCAATGTGAAATCCACAGATTTGATGACAAGACATTTGAAAGAGTTATCTCTAAACCAGTCTACAACAGGGCCAACTTTGTTCGTTTCTTCCAATCCCACTTAGTCGGTGGATGTACATTCTGTGAAATCATTGACCGAGAAAAATGGTAACCAACAACCAGGCGATAATAAGAAGAAAGGAAATAATAATAATCGTAAGGGTGGGAAGAATAATAATAAACACAAGGACAATGGTAATAATGAGAGGACAAATAATAATGTTGGTGAGGGAAAGAAAGAAAGGCATAAGGTGAAATTTTCTTGTAAGATTTGTACAAACGATCGTCTTACTCATTAATGCCCCAAACTTGTAGAAGTTGTGAGGCTCTTATCTCTACCCCCGTCGTGTTGATGAATCCTTTCCCACATAACCAACACATGGCCTCAAGCTCCTCAAATGCCAAAAATGTGGAGGATGGGGGTAAAAAACCACCGACACAAGCTGGTGACCGTTTGTGCATCAATATGGTCAATTCTTAGGTTAATGTAGCCACCTGATCTCATGATTACAATTCTTCACAAACTGTTCCTGTTCTAGAATATCCTCCTCCTCTTGATACTCCCTTACATATCAAAAAACCAGAGCCACTGCCTCGTATTCTAAAAGGAGTAATCAAGTTCTCTACCCACAATCCAAATTCTAGAGCCACCAAAAATTACTCTGTTGTTGAGGACCTGGGTCAAGCCTCTTGTGTGATGTCGGCTCTGGACATACTCTAGCCATGTCATTCATAGATGAATTCCTTTCTATCTACATTAGGAGCTCTAGACCCTAGTGGATAGAAATTTGTCAAGTTTGATGTCACAGATGTGAAGCCTTGCTTGCCTTACCATGTGGCATTCCAAATCCACATGGGTTACTCGAAGTATTTATTTTCAAAATAATTCTTGAATTCCTTCCTAGTAACATTTTTCTCTTTTAATTTGATGCACCTGCACAAGCTCATCCCACCACATTGATTCCTTTCTCTTAAGATGATAGATAGAAATTATTCCTTCTACATGTGAATAGTAATTATGCGATTGGAAGTACTCTGTCATGCCTGACGTCCATGTCTTGAAATCTTCATCCTTCTTTTGCTAACCATCAAAAGTAGGAGGTTTGATCTTGTTCATTTCTCCTCGCATTTCATCGACCCCAGACCTCTTCTTATTCTTCTGGACAGGGGATGCACTTGATATTTTGTGAGATATCCTATTGGAATTCCTTTGGGAGTGATGGTGATGTCTGTTAACACTCCTTGATATTCCTTTATCCTCAGGAGACCTATGGCTTCCTAATTTTCTTGAGTCATTCTCCTTATCTAATTTCTTTTCAATTTTGTCCAGGCTCTGCATTAAATTCATGTTAAAGTCTTCCTACTTCTCCTTGGATTTCATAAGACTTTCATTATAATCCTCATGACTTTGGACATATTTCTGCAAATTTATAATGGTCTCTACCATATT
>JASDQU010880737.1:23341-39085 GCA_032191745.1 Picea mariana
CTCATGATGAGTGATTGTTTGGGTTAGTGATTGCCGATTGGAGTAGATCAATAGTTCTATGTTTCAATTTTTGAGCTTACTCACAGACTACAATTTGGATAAATTATTAAATTACCTGGGTGTTTTTTAATCATTCCCACAAGATGGTGTTGAAACACGATGTTTCAACACCGTTTTCCCAATGCTCATTGCTTGTGTGTTTCCACGCACGTCGCATAAGTGTCATCCTGATCAATGATAGAGCCCACAACCCCACCCAACCTCCAGGATATCAGGTTTCAGGTCATGATGAGTGATTGTTTGGGTTAGTGATTGCCAATTGGAGTAGATTAGTAGTTCCATGTTTCAGTTTTTGAGCTTACTCATAGACTACAGTTTGGATGAATTATTAAATTACCTTGGCATTTTTAAATCATTCTCACAAGTTGGTGATGAAACACGGTGTTTCAACACCATTTTCCCAATGCTCATTGCTTGTGTGTTTCCACCAACGTCACACAAGTGTCATCCTGATCAGTGATAGAGCCCACATTTCCACCCAACCTCCAAGATAACAGAGGATTCAGGTCATGATGAGTGATTGTTTGGGTTAGTGATTTCCAATTGGAGTAGAACAATAGTTTTGTGTTTCAATTTTTGATCTTACTCACAGACTACAGTTTGGATAAATTATTAAATTACCTGTGAGTTTTTAAATCATTCTCACAAGCTGGTGTTGAAACACGATGTTTCAGCACCGTTTTCCCAATTTTCATTGCTTGTGTGTTTCCACTCACAAGTGTCATCAAGAAAATGGAAATGCAAGGAAAAATGGAAATGGAAATACAAGGAAAACACATAACTCTAGAAAAATGAGACGTAGAATCTTTGTCTTCTCTTTTCTATTGATAATCAATGAGTTGAAGTTTTGTTTTACATTTGACAAGACGAAGTCTTGAATAAATATTAGATATGTTTATTAAGACAAAAATGTCTTAACCAAAAGTAGTTGGGCATTCCACATTCTTTGATCTTAAAAATAGCATATAATCAACACTAAAAGATACACTGCATATTTTTATGAATTTTCTGAGATTTCTTCAGTTTGTTAGCACTTCACTTGTGACTTGTCCTTTATTTTGTCAATGCTCATGGACATACTTGTTTTTTTATGATTGTTCAATTGAACATGAAATTCCATTAATTCCACAACAAATTTGGAAGGTTCAACATTTGCATTCAACTCAAATGCAGAAACCTTTTTGTGCACCAAAGGAATTTTCTCTTGAATTTTCACCACTCCTTGTGTTGTAACCTGATGTTGTAAGCTTGGTTTTACCAACATATCATTTATCATTTGTAAATAAACATGATCTATGTTATCGGACATATTGGTAAGTGTGGACAAAAATTGATCTCCTTAACTTCAATAAGAAATTAGAACAAAACAGAGCAGAATACAAGCTTCTCCTTAGATTTCATTATGATATAAACTAGTTCGATGAGGGATAAATGACATACCTTTTAAACGTTGTTTGATCCTCGCTAGTGTTGTCTTTTTTGATGAATGCAACTATGTGAGACATTCTCCAGCTTACAAACCTGTGAGATGTGGATCATTGTAGCTATGTGAGTCTTTCTCTCATCTTACAAACCTGAGAGAAAGCCCCTAACAAGGGTACGTGGTTCCTGCCTGAGCCAGATCTAGGAACGTAGATATGACATCCTCCATTCAAAGAGTTGAGAATAACTCTAGATGATTATCCAGTGGGAAAGGTGATCTATTGAGTTAGACGTGCCTGTAGCTGAGCACAAGGTGAACGTGTGAAATCCCAAAGTGTTGGGTGCATCATCATGTGAACAGAAATGAAGATGATGTATTAGCCTCCTCTGAGCAATAGAGTTGAAAAGAATAATCCATATGATTCTTCTGTGTGAGGTAGTGGGAATGAATATTTGTAGAGTGGGCGTGTATGTGGACAAGCACATGTGAACGTGTGAAGATTTGGTTCTTCTGTGTAATGAAATGAACCAGAGATATGACATCCCTATGGATGTGCCCCTAGTGGATGAGCACTAGTGGGTGTATCTGATCCTTTTCTATATATATTGTTCAAGAGTTAGACTTCCCTGTAACCCTAATTGTTATGTAAAGGGTGCAGATCAACCCCACCTTAATGTGATTAATAATAAATGTAAAAGATAATTAATCTGGTTAATATTAATTATAATAATTATAATTATAATTATAATGTGACTTAGAGAGGCCAGCCCTGTTGAGCCAATAGACACTTCAGTTGACAGGTTTAGGTATTCTAAGTAAAAGTAAAATCCTCATTATGGAAACATATCTTTCTTGAGTGTTTGGAAATTTCATCAAGTACATCTACTTGGGAAAAGGTGCACACCTCTCTTGGGCTCTAGTCTTCTAGGGTTTGAGCACCCTCTTGTGTGCTAGGTCTTTCTTGGTGGTGAAGGTATTTCTCTTGGAGAATATAGAAAAAGATTTGGCTGGGTTTTCTTCTCTTGTTGAGAAGGGTTTCCCACGATACTTCTTGTGTTCTTGTGCATGGTGTTTCTTCTTGTGATCTTGGTTGCTGCAAAATTATTGTCTATGGTTAATTTAAATGCTAAAATGAAATGAACTTCATGCTTAAACTAGCTTATTGAAAAAACAACATGGTTTCAGAGCATAGGTATTTAAGAACCCATTGCACAAGCATCTACTAGTCTCCTCTCTTTTCTGTAGAACCGTACAACCCTCCTAGGGTTTCCAGAAAATCCGTACGACCTTCCTTTATGAGGTGTTTCAACCCTTAAACACTTGAAGGTCAGGGATAATTTTTTCATAGGATAATACGGTCTCCTCCAGCACATCTCTGAGACTCTCAAAGTGACATTCCAAGAATTTTAAAATTTTGGCCCTAGGGTTTCGCCAATTTCTGCAGAAATTTCAAAATTAGGGTTTCTGCAAACTCATTGAAGGATCTCTTCAGCTCACCAGTGTTCCCCTATCTTTCAAAGGCTTATTTTTGGATGTAATAAGTCCAATAAAACCTAAAAGTGCTAGCCTATCCTAGTCATTAGGTTTTCTAGCCTAGTTGGCAAAGGGTTGTGAAAAATATAAAATTACGATGAACAAAAGCTATGATGGAAGATAAGCTTGATGAATCAAGCAACTTCAAAGTTCTTGAAAGATAAGACTTCAGAGGAAGACTTATTATGGGTAATACAAAAGGTTTTACCAGAGACAACTATGAATGAATGGAAGTAAGATGATGTCAGGACAAGGAAGCCAATCACCTACTCAAGCCCGTACATTGAAGGGCCAACTTCAAAATAACAAATATGACAAAAGGTGACATTGTGACTATCTTCTTTATAAAGATCTCAGAGGAAAGATATAAGCCAATATCCATTGGAGAAATCATATCAGCATCCTCATGTATGCACTTGTATATATTATTTGTATCATTATCATGAGGTAAATTGTAGGAGGAAGGAACCTTTGTTGAAGTCATGGATCCAGAGGGATCTCAGTGCATTCAGAGGAACAACACACTCAAATTAAAGACTCTGGGTTTGATTTTTTTAATTGTCATTCCTCTAACCTATATTTCTATAAGTTTGCTACATTACAAGTAGGTGTTGTAGTTGTGACAACATTCCTTAAAATTGTTTTGATTCTAGAGATGTACTCATTATTCTCCTTTAGGAGATATTCTTGTGTTGATTCTTTTTGTTTTCTTATTCTAGATAGGTTAACAAGAAAAGGAAGATGTTTATCCTTCAAAGGGAGCCACTTGACTCAGAAGGATTCAAAACTATTTGAGAAAGAGGAAGAATAGAACCATCATTGAGGAAACCAATGCAATAATGCATGATTAGAATCCTTATATGATTATATGGGAAGAAGCATGCATGACACAGTATATGTTTAGAACAAGAGTCTTCACCAGAATTTGAAAAACACAACTCCCGAAGAAGCCTCCACCAGAGTGAAGCCTAAGATTGAACACTTCAGGATATTTGGGTGCCCAGTGTATTTTCATGTACCCAAAGAGAAGAAGTCCAAGCTATATCCTTTAGAAAGAAAGGATACAATAAATCTTCAAAGACATTCCAAATCGAAATCCCTAGTTAGAGACAGATTGAGATAAGAAAAAACATTTTCCTTGAAAAAGAGATAGTCTTTGAAAGACCCAAAGAATCTCAGATGGAGATTGACAGTGAGACAATACCTTCTCCCCCTTCAGCAGTCTAGAGGGAGATAAACATTATTCTAGTTGATCTAGTTTCTCCAATTTATATGTTTAGAGATATTGTAGTAGGGCATAAAATGCCTACCTAGACTCACTTTGCAAGAGGCAAAGAAACATACAAGCCTCTCAAGGCACATCCTGAGAAAGAAAAAGATATTTTCAAGCTATCCTGATGTTGAGCTTCCTTGCCTTAGAGAAGAAACAAGAGAACAGGTATGGCAAGATGCCATAACAGAAGAATACCAGTATATCTTAAAGAATGATGTTTAAGATATTATTCAAGGACCAGAAGGGAAGTCTGTGGTAACTTCCAAGTGGATATATAAGATCAAGCATGCAGCTGATGAAGGTGTCGAGAAATATAAAACGAGATCTATAGCCAGAGGTTTCTCATAAACAGAGGGAGTTGGCTATGATGAGACACTTGACCCAGTGAACCCGATACACTTCCATCCGTACTACCATCCATGAGTTGGAAACTATATCAGATAGATAGATTCCTGATGAGTTTGGATTTTAGCAAGAGTGTTGTTGATCCAAACCTATATCATTACAGTGCTGGTGATGAGAGCATGATCCTGATGACTTATTCATAAAGCATTGTTGTTGGATACAAGTAATCCTTGACTTTTGAATTCGAGATGAAGAATATGAGTATGATGCACTACTTTTTGGGACAAGAAGTATGACAGAGAACCAATAAGATTTTCCTGAGTCAAGGAAAATATACAGTGAAAATATTAAATAAGTTCAGTATGACAGAATGAAAAATTCACCGTGATGGATTTAAAGAAGAAGATTGATGATGATTCAGACAAGACTGATCCATAGCTGATTGGATCACTAATGTATTTGATTAACACCAGACTTGATTCATGCCATGCAGTGAATGTGCCTAGTTATTTCACGAGTCAACCGAGACAGACTCATCAGACAACAAAAAAACATGTATTGAGATATATACGAGGCACAGTTGGATATGGCTTGAGATATGCCTCTAGTATGAACTTGAGTTTGCAAGATATGCCAATTCAGATTGAATAGAAATCACAATGAACAGGAAAAACACATACGACCGATGCTTTATCGTGAAGTTTTCCATGGTTTCCTAATGCAACAAGAAACAAAACTATGTAGCCTTGAGTACCACAGAGGTAGAGTATATAGCATCGAGTGTGCGAAGCAATGAGGCTTCACAAGCTTTTGACAGATTTATTTGATCATGAGATGGATCCTATGATGATAACCAAGAGTCGTGAGTAAAGCTCCTTGAGAACCTAGTGTTTCCTGACAGATCGAAACACGATGAGATGAAATATCCTTATAATAGAGATATGAAGTAGAGTAAAATCGTACACATGCAATACATTCCTACACATGAGCATATTGTAGATATCTTCACCAAATTAACTTCGTGAAGAATGGCTCCCTAGTTGAGAGGGAGTGTCGATAACTCCAGCCAAGACAAAATTCAAAATACATTTGTGTGAGACTTGACATGATAAAGAATGCCTCCCTAGCTGAGAGGGAGTGTTGATGAATGCAGCTATGTGAGACATTCTCCAACTTACAAACCTGTAAGATGTGGATCATTACAACTATGTTAGTCTTTCTCTCAGCTTACAAACCTGAGAGAAATCCCCTAAGAAGGGTGTGTGGTTCCTTCCTGAGACAGATCTAAGAACGTAGAGATGACCTCCTCAATTCAGAGAGTTGAGAAGAATGCTAGATGATTATCCAGTGGGAAAGGTGATCTTTTGAGTTAGACGTGCATGTGGCTGAGCATAAGGTGAGCATGTGAAATCCCAAAGTGTTGGGTGCATCATCATGTGAACAAAAATGAAGATGATGTATTAGCCTCCTCTAAGCAACAGAGTTGACGAGAAGACTCCAGATTATTCTCCTGTGTAAGGCAGTGGAAATGAATATCTGTAGAGTGGATGTGCCTGTGGATGAGCACAGGTGAACATGTGAAGATCTGGTTCTTCTATGTAATGCAGTGAACCAAAGACATAACATCCCTATGGATGTGCCCCTAGTGGATGAGCACTAGTGGTTGTATGAGATCCTTTGCTATATATATTATTCAAGAGTCATACCTTCCTGTAACCCTAATTGTTATGTAAAGGGTACATGTCGGCCCCACCTTAATGTGATTAATAATAAATGTAAAAGATAATTAATCCAGTCAATATTATTTATAATAATAATAATAATTATTATTATTATAATTATAATGTGACTTAGAGAGGTCGGCCCTGTTGAGCCAATAGACACTTCAGTTGACAGGTTTAGGTTAGTATAAGTAAAAGTAAAATCCCCATTGTGGAAACATATCTTTCTTGAGACTTTGGAAATTTCAGCAAGTACATCTACTTGGGAAAAGGTGCGCACCTCTCTTGGGTGGTAGTCTTCTATGGTTTGATGACCCTCTTGTGTGCTAGGTCTTTCTTGGTGGTGAAGGTATTTCTCTTGAAGAATATAACTAAGGATTTGGCTAGGTTTTCTTCCCTTTTTGAGAAGGGTTTCCCAGGATACTTCTTGTGTTCTTGTGCATGGTGTTTCTTCTTTTGATCTTGGTTACTGCAACATTATTGTCTATGGTTAAGTTAAATTCTAAAATGAAATGAACTTCATTCTTAACCTAGCTTATTGAAAAATCAACAATCCTTGCTCCATCCTTAGATTTGTAGGATATTAGACCTGTTTAAGAGATACAAAAAAAACAATAAAGAGATCAATGATATATATATTCTAATGAAATCTATGTATAAGATCAAGGAGTTATACAATAAAAATGAAGACACTTTTATAGGGAATGAATGCATTGTTGCATTATATTGATGGAAGTGGAGAATACAACCTATGTCTTGATGTTGCAAGGTCCCTTCCAATGGCCCTTTGCCTCAACACACACACCTTTTCTCCAATTCTTTTGATGAAGAGTATTCATAACTTGACATGGAAAGATAAAGCAAAGCTATCACAAGTGAAATCTTTAGCATATTTTTTCATGCACAAGCCAACCTAGCCTTTCCCATGAGAGATCTCTCTTTTTATAGGGTGAAGAGGGATGGATGAGTAGAGTAGGATGTTCCCACTAAATCAAAGAAGTGAGTAATATCCAAACCGATCAGAGGCCACCTCATCTTCTAGAAGATTCCATTCTAGAACTTTTGAGAATTTCATCTTTTTCCCTTGTTTGTGCATCATCGCACCCTAAGCACAAGCAACCTGTGATGATGACACAACTCATTTTGGTGCAGCATGCGATGATCAAGAATTGTCTCACCCTAAGAATTTAGCAGGGTGCGACGATCTCCTTTTATAGGGTTTTTAAGAAAATAAAGATGATTCAATTTCTCAGGGAGAAAGTCTCATTTCTTCAATAGTTTCAGGGAACATAGAAGTAAGCAGTACACATATCATCATTGATCAAGGGGTGACCAAAATAATGTGTAACATAATGCCCCCCAAAGTATGAAGTTGTAACATGTGACAACTGAAATACTTTGTAAAATGTGTGTGTCAAGAACAATGAATGCATCGGTCGGAGACGTGTCAACAAACAAGCATCTGTATAACAATAACATACCAACAACTGAGGTAGGCATTCCCATACTCAGAGTAGAAGTGACCTTAAACATAAGTGTCAAGTGATTCATGACCACCAATTATAAACTATGGATCCATGTCATCGTGATTCAACATAGCCATGAGAAGTACACTATGGATCTATGTTATAATGACTCAAATTTCGACATAGCCACGAGAAATACACGGTGGATCTATGCGTCAATACAGAGTTATGAATACTCCATCACAACCTAAATCGATATGGTGATATCCAGGGTCTTCATCTCAGTCTTCTCGAAGTACGAATCTATCCATGTGATTATAGAGGTTGAAGTCGAACATGGTAGAAACCACTTGATTACCAATCATTGATGAATACTGTTAAAAAATGTGAGAGAAATCACCATTGATGTGAATGATTCCCAAGGTACTCTAGTACAATCCATCGAATGAAAATTAATGAGATAAAGTCAAACACTCAATGGAATTTCCCAATCAGGGGCCAATGATGTGAACCACTGTTGAAAACGAGGAAACCTGTCATTGAGGCATGTAGGTTCCAAGGTAATAAATGATTTCTAAGTCTAATTCTTGAATAATTTGTTGAAGTCAACTGGAAAAGACTCATCATAGGAGGGTCTTAATGTATATCCCATCAATGACATGAAATATGTAACTGATTTGAAGTAGATCATAGTATAAAGTGATTCAGAACTGACTCAGGGAAGGCTGACATGGTAAAGTTTGAGGACTGCAGATGGTCGACTCGATAGAAGGCTTGTATGGGTTGAACTTTTCTTGAACATATGAACAACATGGCAATTGTCTTGGCAACATTCACTTAAGGAGGACCCAATATACAGACTTGTGGATGATCAAACGAGAGACAAATGGATTTCCCAACCCAGATACAATAATGAAGAGGGGTGTCATGTTCAAGAGCGACTTACTGCCACTAACACAAATACATATATACATTCATTTCCCAATTTTCCCCCACCATTTTTGGCGAATACCTCTTTATTTTTACACAAGCTTGAGGAGGATAACATATGCTTGAAATATAAGCTCATCCTTCGAACGAGTCCCTCAGAGTATTTTTTACGAACCCTAGGAAGGAGCGGTTCGGTCCCATATGGGCCTTTCGATATTTGTTTTATGAGTCCAAAGAAAGAGAGTCTAAAAAATACTTAAAGAAAACTTCAAAATGTCATTTTTTGTAAATTATTCTGACGAGACAGAAAAAGAGATAATCTACCACTCATCAAACATTTTTTTCAAATACTTTTACGAGTGTGAAAAGAACAAGTTCGCTCAACTATATTTTCATGTTTAGGGAGTTTCAAATGAGCTTAATGAGGACTCCTGGGGGGTTCATTTTTCATGCTACCATTACGAGTTCAAAAAAGCGATAAAATTCTACTCAATTACATTCTCATATTTTTACGAGTGTGAGAAAGAATAAAGACCATGCTCGGTGTTTTTTACTGAAAAAACCTAAAAGAAATATGTACACTATATGAAAAATGGCCAAAAAAAGGGGTGATCCATATCAAAAGTCCAATCTCCAGACTTATATCCTGCAATGTTGACACTCTGAAAAATTCATTAGGTTTTTAGCATAGATAGAAAATATTAAAAATAATTTAATTTCAAATTAAAAATGGTAAAACTAGGTCAAATAGGTCAAAACAAACTCATTTTACCATTTCATTTGTATTTTCACCAAACTAGTGCCAAAAACCCTCATTTTCCTCCGATCTTCAAGGGACGATTCTGGATTGCTCCATGGACAATTGTCAAGCCGTTTTTGTGAGGTAGGTGCTCTTCCTCCCTTCTCTCTTTTTATAGCAAATTTTTTCAATTGTAATGGTTAAATTTTGAGTTTATAGGCAATTTTCCAAGGGAGATTGTGCCTCCAAATCGTTGCAGGCCCTCCCTATCGTGAACTGCAATGATATTGGATCGTCATAGGGGCTCTATAGCTGGGGTGTGATGATGTCGCACTGTGGGAAATTTGACCCCTACGATGACCGCAACTCAAAAACTAAAGAGAGAGAGAGAGCTAAGAAAACTCCCGATTTTGAATCTTGATATTCTTGTTGTTCAACAATGTTTCTTTCTTTAGATTCATTTGACCTATTTTGTGGCGAAATAAACTAAGTCTTCATAAATGTATCTTCATTCTTTGAGTTTGAAATTATGTCACTTTGATCATTGAGAAAATACTCCCACCAAACATAATCAACAACATAAAAGTAATCATATATATCTTTAATGGACTTTTTTATTTCCTCCAAGCATTTAGAATAATCTACATCTCTATTACGCTTCCGTGCATTATGGATTTCAACAACTGATTGTAATAACATTAAATTTGATGCAAATATTGGACGATCTGGAATGAACTTCAAAAATTCCAAACCTAATGAAGACCCCCTTCTACAGTAATTGAATATTTCTTGCCCCATATAAATGTTTTCCTATCAACTGTTTTCAAGAAAAATTGATGTTGGAAGCTAATGTCATTAAGCTGCTCAATACACTTTTCTTCACCATGTCATCACTGGATAAATATTCGCATGTCAACAGTTTCTTCTAATATGTGAAAAATAGGCTCTGGAATGTATGATTTCTTAATACATTCAATTAATGATGGTAGGATTCCAACATTTTTCCTCTTCAATGTTACTGAAAAATGACTAAACATTTGATCAATATGATCATGCGTGTGTCCAACAAGAAGGAAACCAAATTTAACCTTTTGAAAGATTCACATTTCAACAAGCCTGTTGAGATATCAAAACACAATTTGATTTTTGTTTTCACGACTAGTGTTGTCCAATTGCAGATATAGAACTTGAGGAAGATTACCAGACCAATGATTGATCACTGATGTATTATGGTGATGGTCAGATTTGCATCATTATGAATATTTGGAGTTGTGAAGTGAACCTTTGGACACATTGTTCCATTAAAAACCACACAACCAACCAAGTGAAACTAAATGAAATTCTCTTCCTGTAAAGTTTTTGGTGTACGGACAAAATGTGGAAGAAGTGTTTTTTTCTGCTCCATGTCATCAATTATCACACCCATATATTTATCTAGAGCATCATAACACTTCTTTTGATGTTTATACAAATTTTTCCTTTCACTTGATTGTTGATTCATGTGTTCTTGAAGTGCTTTAACTATAGAATTTGCACATGCACATGCACAAAAATATTGATAATATGTTTTCATAGTTGATAACTATCGAATTTAAACAAAAACAATTTGTAAATATATACCTCTTTCTACCCCTTCATATTCATCTCTTCTTGCTTTAAGAGAAACACATATACTATAAATCCTCATTCTCGACTTCTTAGGAATACAAACATTGTTGACTTGTCTCTTCCATACTCTTGTAAAATATGCACATGAAATAAAATTATGATTTTCTTCAACACTTTCAACATATTCTTTGTATAACTTGTAGATTTCATTCCTTGAGAAATTATTTGGAATATGTATTATCTCTCTATCTGGCATAGACTATCCATGTTTGGAAAAGAAGTCTCGCATCCATGACAATGCATTGTTTGTTAATGGGTCAATCTCTCGTCCAGGATGTACCTTTGAATAAAATGTAGGATCTTTTTCCAATCTTGTTTGGATCCTTGATAGTCGAAGATTACCAATTGAGTGGAATTTTTTGAAAGTCTTTCTGCAAAGTAAAAGATTACCAATGCGATAATCATATCATGTCTTCGTAGATATCATGCACCCCACTAAATATGAATTTTGCATGCTCTTATTCATTGAAAAATAATTCTTCCATTTTTGCAAGGCATACATGTAGTCTATACTTCTCAAACAATTCTTTTGACAACAATCACTAGAAATGAAATCACTGATGGAAAATGATTTAGTGAGAAATTATTGCTTGGACCTTGTATAACTAGAATGATTTGGATTGATATAAAATGGTCTAGTCCTCATCCTAGACACAATATATCTTTGCAACCTCTCCACTATTTCAACATCATCACTAGGAGGAATATCATTCTCACTATAATCATGCATAGCATTGTGAGAAGACTGAACACGAGATTGTTGATCACATTGATTTTTTGCACCTGAATGATTTAGAACATGATCTCCATTCCTAGGTCCATCATCATCTTCATTGATAATCTCATTGAGAAGAGGAATATCAAGATCATCATCATCAACAAAATCACCTGCAAGAAAGTGTCCACCATCGACATAACCATATTCATTACACTTGAAATCCCCACTTGAGGGAAATTCAACATCATCCTCATTATTTCTCTCAAAATGTTGACCTGGAGAACAATCTTTAACATTCTCATTAGTACCTTGGAAATCATCACTTGGAGGAAAGTCTTCATCATCTTCATTGGAACCTTTAATTTCTCTTGCTGAAACAATATCTTCACCATCCATGTCAGTACCTGCAAAATCCTCATTAGTCCCTTGAAAATCCTCACTTGGAGGAAAATCTTTGCCATCCTCATTAGTCCCTTCAAAATCCTCACTTGGAGAAAAATCCTCATCCTACTCATTGGTCCCTTCAAAATCCTCACTTGGAGGAAAATATTCATCCTACTCATTGGTCCCTTCAAAATCCTCACTTGGAGGAATATCTTCTTCCTCCTCATATGTACCTTCAAAATCATCACTTGCAGGAAAATATCCATTATCCTTATTCGTGCTTTGAAAATCCTCACTAGGAGGAAAATTTTCATCCTCCTCATTAGTACCTTCAAAATCCTCACTTGAAGAAAAATCTCCATCATCCTCTCTATTACCTTGATAAACCTCACTCGAAAGGAAATTTTCATTATCCTCATCAGTACCTGCAAAATCCTCACTTGGAAGAAAATCTTCATCTTTCTTTTTACTCTCTTGAAAATCTTCACTTGGAGGAAAATCTTCATCACCTTCTTTACTGCCTTGAAAATCCTCACTTGGAAGAAACTCTTCATCATCCCCACCGGTACCTTCAAAATCCTCACTTGGAGGAAAATATTCATCATCATCAGTAGTACCTTGGAAATACTCACTTGGAAGAAAATCTTCATCTTTCTCTTTACTCTCTTGAAAATCTTCACTTGGAGGAAAATCTTCATCATCTTCTTTACTGCCTTGAAAATCCTCACTTGGAGGAAACTCTTCATTATCCCCACCGATACCTTCAAAATTCTCACTTGGAGGAAAATATTCATCATCATTAGTAGTACCTTGGAAATCCTCACTTGGAGGAAAATCTTCATCGTCTTTTTCACCATATTCCTCCCTTTCATCATTGGTGCCTTCAAAGTCTTCAGAATTAGGACTTTCTCGATCAATATGCTCAATATCATTGCTTGCACTATGATCAAACTTCTCACTAGGTTAAACATATGACTCCTCATTTACATTAGAATTATTCCCACCACATTTCTCAATCTTAGAAGAGGAGGCATGTGAACAAAATGTTGATGCTCCAGAAATAAAATCCTATCCATCTGATGAAGCCATCACCGCTCACTACAAACATAGAATGGTGCAAATTCCCACCCTCCCAATGATATTCTTATATCTTGTAGAATGAGCATTTCCCTCCAAAATTTTCCCTCCAAATTTTCCCCAACAAATTTCCCCCAAATTTTCCCTCCCAAAATTTCCCTCCAAATTTTTGCCAAAATTTTTTCCCCCAAATTTTCCTTCCAAATATTCTCCAAAAAAATTTCTCTCCAAATTTTCCCAACCCCCTCGAATTTTCCCTCCCAATTTTCCCCAAATTTTTTTCCCTAAAGCTTTCTCTTTAATATTTTACCTTCAATATTAAGTAAATCTTACTCTATTAATTAATCATAAATTAATTAATTACATTATGTTTTATCTTTTTTAATTTGTCCCACATTGATTATACATAGAGATTTTTCCAGGCGACTTTCAAAGATGTTAGTGGGGATTTATTCTATGGAGAGAAATATTATGGAAGTCATCAGTTCCTTTGATATCAATAAGGCACAAGAAGGAAGGAAAAATAAGCAAAGAGTAACGGAATTTGAAGTTGCAGGAGAAAACAGAGAAGAACAACAAAGAAGAAATAAAAGTAATCATTCTAGAAAGTATAAAAGGGTTACATTTGAAGATATGGAAACTCCAGATGAAGATGTCGCTGAGATTAATGCCAATGAGGTTACCTATGTTCCTCAGAACAAGACTAAACAACATAAGTGCAAAACAGGTATGCCCAATGATGATTTCATTCCTAGTGATTATGAAGAGATTGTTGAGTTAAATGAAACCCATTTAAATTGTAAAAAGAGGAAAGAAAAAGTTGTTGATGAAGAAGAATTGATAGTTACATCTGAATATCATGATGGAAGTCCTAAAGATAACAGAGAAATAATAACATTTGGTGTTGATCTAGAAGATGGTATTATCAAAACATGCAAAATACCATTCGAGATCAACTAAGGAGGAACAACTTGGTTGATGAGAGCCATACATTTATGTTGAATGTGAAACAACTTTATTAACCCACAGAAAGCCAAGAAAAATGCTAAATTAGAAAACCACATCAGTTGCATATCCACAACTTGAAATAACTGATTAGGCACAATCCATATGCACATGTTGTTGACTACTTAATTCTTGTTGACCCAATGGAAGTTCCTAGCAATGATGAATTTGATAGGTCAAAATTTGTTAAGTATAAATATTATGTGATTGGAGGAAATCATTCTGTAGAGGCTAGAAGAGAATTGATGAAAGAGTATTCCAATAACCCTCTTTTTGAGATAGTTAGACGTGTAATTTATATTGGTTTAACAGATGGATAAGGAAATTTATTGACACGGGATCATAACACAGATAATGAGTACAAGATGTCCATGAATTTAATTCAGAGGGTGAGATTTATCCATAATGATTTTTTTGCAATATGTGGTGGGGATAGATCAAACGTTGATGCAAAGTTTAGGAAGGAATGTTGGATGGAAATAGGCTTCCCAATTGATGATGAAAGTGTAAAACTAAAAAATTGCAAAGGAAGTGATGCATTTAGAGTTGTGGATAGCTATTTCCAATTGGGATTTAAACTGGCCAGACATGGGATTCAGTAGATGAGATCTTCAACCTATGGGAAAATATTGGTAAAAAAATCAAAAGGTTAGGAAGTCAAAAAACCTGTTAGATGATATGACTATGAAATCAAAAACCTGTCAGATGATATGACTATAACGCCTTGGAGAACAATGTAAGGAGTGAAGGATGAAAAACTTGTCATATCTATATTATCACGAGTAAGTTCAGGTGAATTATCAATGGAGGAATTGCATGATGAATTTAAAAAGTAAGTCTATTGAGTTATTTCTTATTTATGTTATGATTAAAAAATTAATTGTTTCTATATAACATAAGAATGTATTTTATTCTATATATTATTATAACATTAACTTCTTTTTATTTAGTCACAAGGTTTATATGAGAATACAAGAGGAAATGGTTAATATGTTGAATGAGCAGAGTTGGGAGGATGTTAGACTCAACTATCCAGATGCAAGCTCTATAACAACATTGAGTCATTTTTTTGTTGCATTCAAAAATGTATGTTGATTTATTACATTCATTTTACTCATTTGTAGGTTAATTTGTTTTGTTTTTATTAGTTATAGATATATAATTAAATGTTTGTTTGTTTCATTAAATATGTTAAAGAATAATATAGTTGGAGTACCTGAAACCTTCAAAAGTTATATTCAAAAAGTTAAGTTTGAAAGAGAAAGAAGGCGACGTCTTCAAAATGTTGAGCTTGATGACACCCTTGATCATTGCATTTGGAATGCACTTGACACTGTTCAATATAAAGTGATATTAGGGGATTGTGAAAAAATTCCAAATCTTGTTCCTAAAAAAGAATGTC
>JASDQU010880738.1:0-34860 GCA_032191745.1 Picea mariana
AGTTCAAAATACTGATTCACCCCCCCTCTCAGTATTTTTTCAACAAACATATGTCAAAGTTATATTCACTCAAAAATTCCATCCATCTAGTTTGTCTAGCATTTAGTGTTGGTTGTTAAAACAAGTATTTCAAATCACAATGGTCTATCCTCAATTCAAATTTTCTTTCCATAAGATAATGCCTCCACATCCTTAAGGCATGTACTATGGTTTCCAACTCTAATTCATGTGTGGCATAATATATTTCATGCCCCTTTAATTTTCTGGACTCAAAACAAATTACATGTCCATTTTGCACAAGGACTCCACCGAGCCTTTCCTTGCATGCATATGTGCACACAACAAAATCTTCATCTAAATTTGCAACTTTTAAAATAGGTGCATTGGTTAGGAAATCCTTTAAGCACTGGAAATTTTCTTCACACTTGACACTCCATTCAAACTTTACTCCTTTCTTTTGCGAAGATGTTATTGGGTGTGTAATCTTGGAGAATCCTGTAATGAATCTCCTGTAGTGACTAGCTAGACCCATAAATGATCTAATCTTTGAAATGTTTGTTGGCGTTGGGTAACTCTTGATTTCTTTAATTTTCTCTAGGTCCATTGCTATGCCATATTTTGAAAGAATGTGACCCAAATAATGGATCTTCTTTTGATAGAAAGTGCATTTACTCAATTCAGCATACAATTGGTGCTCCCACAACATTTGTAGCACCATATTCAAATGTTTATCATGCTCCTCCTTTGTCTTGGAATAGATAATATAATCCAAGAATACAATGAAAAAGTTTTCCAGGAAATATTTGAACACCCCATTCATTAGACACATAAATGTAGGGCGCATTTGTTAGCCCAAACGGCACCACTAAAAATTCATAGTGTCCATACCTTTTCCTAAAGTCTGTTTTGCTAGTGTCTCCTTCTCTGATTCTCACTTGATGATATCCTCACCTCAAGTCAATCTTGGAGAATATATTTGCTCCTTTAAGCTAATAAAAAATATCATCAATCCTTGGAAAATGATATTTATTCTTGACTGTAACCTTACTCAACTATATGAAGTCGATACAAAATCTCAACGTTCCATCTTTTTTCTTGACAAAAAGAACTAGGGCAACCTAAGGAGAAACACTTGGGTGTATGTACCCTTTCTTCAAAAACTCTTCTAGTTGCATTTGCAACTCTTTTATCTCTGGTGTGCTCATTCTGTAGGGAGTTTTGGACACTGGGGAAACTCCAGAAATTAAGTCAATAGAGAAATCTATATCCTTCTTTGGTGGAAATCCTAGCAATTCCCCAAACACATCTTCATATGCTTTCAATATTGGATATTATTCAAGACTTGGCTCCTTATCCTTCATTGGATCTTCCATATAGACTGCATATATCTAGAACCCTTTTCTAAAACTTCTTTTCAGCTGCAATGCTAAAATCTCTCAGACGGATATAGGCCTTGGAATACCTTACATTGTCCTTGAATTCCCTTCCTCATCAAGACATGTGAAAATATTGTTATAACAATCTAAAACAACATGAAGATTTTCTAGCCAATCCATACCAATCAAGCAATCATAAGGCCCAAGCGATATGATGTTCAAATATGCCTTAGTGTTAATTTCATTCATGTTTATAAGAAATTCCTTAACAAGTTCATTAATTCTTCTCTCGGTTCCAGTAGCTAGTTGAACTAACTAAGACCTTTCATGCTTACATTTCTTCAATATAAATATTTCAACTATATTTGGATCTATATAGCTATGAATAGCTTCAGAATCAATCAAAATAGATATGGGTTGATTATCAATCTTACCTTCACTTCAATCATGTGGGATTGATAGTCTACTTGTCTATTGTCCTTTACGGTCTCCTCCTACTTGATGCTATGCATAGTTCTCATATTATCTCCTCAACGAGAACAATCCTTATACATGTGATCTCCTTCACATCCCCAACACTTTATGGGTTGTTGTCTTGGCCTCTTTCCCAAGGAATCTATGATTTTATTATTTCCTTAAGATGGCTTCCCTTGCTAATGTGCTTGAGAATTAATCCTTATGAAAGGTGGCTTGAATCCTTTCTTCCTTTGATCCGTCTTTCCTTTCTTCTTATCATCTCATGCCTTTTGGAAAGATATCCTTCATCTGTTTTGTTCATACAAATACTTGGCCTTCCTTATGGTTTTTTCTAAATACTTAGGGTCGTCAAACTAAATTTTATCCTTGTATAAAGATGGCAGTCCACTCAGGAACCTCTGAATTTTGACCTTCTCATCCTTGATGAGGCCGACATACCTGAGAAGTTCCAAGAACTTTCGCTCATATTCATCCATGGTCATGTTCCCAAGTTTGAGTCGAAATAACTCTTGCATATTCTTGTCATAATGTTTCTTTGACAAATAGTATTGTTGAAAATATTTATTGAACTGCTTCCAAGAAATTCTCTTCTCATCAAGGTGATTAACCCGCTTCAATCTATCCCACCACATAGATGCCTTTCTTTGGAGGTGGTAGGCTACAATTATGGCTTCTTCAATTGATGAATAATCTTGCAAATGGAAATATTTCTTCATTCCCAACAACCATGCTTTTGTATTTGATGAATAGTCATGCAAATGGAAATATTTCTTCATTCCCAACAACCATGCTTCTACATCTTCTCCTTTCTTGTTCTCTCCATCAAATGATGGTGGTTTGATATTCCTCAACTCCCATTGCAAGCTATTTGATCCATGTCTCCTTCTCTAATGTCTGGCATGAGAGATACTTAGGCTACTTTCTGACCTTGAACATGCATTTTCTCTTTTGGTCAAGTGCCCTAGAGAATGATGATGTTGATTCCTGCTAATACTCTTTTATTGTATAGACCTTCCATGATCATCTCTCCTATCATGAGATCTAGATGTTTCTACTTTACCGACACCAACTTGTTGTTTTGTGCCTATATATTTGTTGACTTGATTTTGCAACATATTCAAGCTTTGTAGTATCTCCTCCTGATCTTTCATTATCTCTTCAATAATGGATATATATTTCTACATTTATCTTTATAGGCTTCTCACAATTACAAGCTCTTGCCTGTCTCTTCTTCCATTAGACTCTGTCTCATCATTTCCCATGCTGAAATGTAGACCTTTGATCTCTTCTTCATGGATGTAAGATCCTCGTGCTTTCTCCATATCTCTAGTTCTCATATAGGAACTAAATTCTGCTTTCATATATCTCTAATTCTGCAAGAATGTGCATGCAATAATTGTTGTTAGAATTAAGTATGTTGCAAAATATTTATTAATTAGATTACAGGTTATTATTCACATCAATTTATGAAGAATACTATGCACCAAGTCAAAATCTAATTCCTTAAACACATTATTCTCTAAAACAACTCTCCAACGATTGTATTCATGCCTCATTCCGAGTTATGAGATGAAAGTTACAACATCCATATGTTGTAATTTCCCACTTTATTACTGTTACAAAATTACTTCATTACTTTATGAGAAAATTTTAGTGCCCAATTCAAAATTTTGGGTGGACACATATCTTCTTATCCTCAATACCTTTCCAATGACTATTCATTTCTCAAATCATAGCTCTGAGCTGGAAGTTATGGCTCGAAGAAGTTTAGACTGTTTTTTCCTAATTTATCCTAGTATGCTACATGTGTCCTCTTTCACTTCCTACACATTTTTACATTCCCAAACCCAAATCTAACTCCATGGTTGTATTCTATGGTTCATAATATTTCCATAGATTACTCATGTGCCCCAAATGGACTTCTGAGCAAGGAGTTATGCCCTCTGGAAGTAAATTGGTGTCGAAATTTTACCTTAACTATTTCAACTATAACTTTCTCATTTGAGCTCTATTTTGCACTTAGAGTAGCTCATTGGATAACTCTTTCCAAATTAGAGCCACAAAGACAGATTTTACCCAATTACACTTTGTTCTTGTGGGTTTTGATTGCCTAAAAATGTCATTTAGGGCTTCAAAATCACCCCGCAAGTTCATGACCTTCAAAAACCCGAGAAATTCATAGAAATTTGACTATTTTCTTCTTATAACAACCCTTTTATTCTACATTGTTGATCTCAAATCGAAATAAATTTGGATCGTTGATCCACTCTCCATCAACAATTGACGATCAAATATTTCTTTTTGCAAACCAAACTTTCCCACCGATCTCCGCGACGCCTGATCATTGACCATTAACCATCGACTATTTTTCTTTGCAAACAAAAAGTTTCCCATGAACCTTGCCAATCCCTAATCATCAATGATTGGCCATCGACGAATTCCATTGACGATTGAATTAGTTACAATTTCTTCAAATTTTGTCCATAAATCCTCGTCAATCTCTTGTCTGACGTGGTAACTATGTTGATGTGGCATGAGATGCGAATGATGACATGGCATGACATGTCATTATGGGGCATCAACTTGATTGATGTGGCATGACACATGGATGCTGATGTGGCATGACACTTCATCATCCTCTTTCCTTCATCAACCCTCGATAATTTCTCTTGGAAGAATTGAACATCGCACTAATTCTACGGACCATCGACCATCGTCGATCAAAGATTTCCTTTAGACACATGAAACTTTCACCAAATTATGTTGATCTCCAATTATTGGCCATCAATGATAGGAGATTTATTTTGGACAAATAAGCTATTAACGAAACTTGCTGATCCAACCATCAACCATTGACAAATTCTGTTGGTGAACTTCAACACTTAGAAATTTTGGTGAAATTCCTTGACGAATCTAGATCGTCAGTATCCCATTCAGAATGATCTCGGTCATTGATCTAACAAACTTCACCCAACTCTGCCGACACCTAATCATCGACCATTGACAATCAGATATTTCATTTGGCTGAACCAAATGCTTCACCAAACTCACTAATCCAACCATTGGCCATTGATGATTTCTTTTAGCAAATTTCTAGAACTTAGAAATTTCAACCAAATCCCCAATGAATCTAGGTCATTGATCTGTCACTCAAAATGATCTTGACTATTGGTCTGATTCAACTTCCCATCAACTGAAAATGAATCCAAACCATTGGTTTGTTTCATTTCCCAACTGTCGAAAACGAATCTCGGTCATTGATCTGGTAACCTTGCCAAACTTTGAAAATGTTAGGGACCTAACCTCCCTAACCCCTCATGTAGGTAGAATGATATATTTTCTATGCAATAAAGAGAGACGTCACTTTACAAGGATTATTGAATAATGTGAATAAGTTTAATGTAAGAAGATTTAATAGAAGCTTCCCCTACTAGAAATATCTTCCTCTAGATTGTTCATTAGAAGATATGATTAGTACAAATAGGAGTAGAAGGTATGAGAAAGTCTTGTCTTGAGAATTATTGTAATAGAGATTTACTCTGCTAGAGGTTTCTCCCTCAAAGAGACAAGTGAACGTTGATTTCATTCAATAAAGGTATTATTGTTGGTGTTGTTATTCTCATTATTTTGTTGTTCTGTTTGTATTTGCTGCAATATTTATGTTTCTACTCATTATAATACATTTGGTACCTTACAAGTGGTATTAGAGCTCTTTCCTCTGCGAAAATTGTGGGATTTTTTTTCTAGGGTAGAGATGTGTACTGTTGGTGTTTTTAAAGACCAAAGATCTATTGTTAAGTGGGTGAAAATTCGATGGGGAAGGCTACATGCAGGAAATATAGATGGTTTCATAGGGTTACTTAGAAACAAATGTTTCACCTTGTTGGAAACCTCTATAAAACATGTTGGTACCCTTCGAGTAGTATCAAATCAGACATAATATGTACACGACCATTAGTCCCACATATTGTTAGGTATATCAAGAGTCCCCAAGGTCTCCTGAAACCACCTCTAGATCATCTGATCGACCACTTGACTACTATAGTGACACCGAGAACAACACTCAGGAAGATACTCTCTAGTACCTAGGTAATCGGGTAGTACGACTAAGGGTACAATTGAGCCTCCTCAGTTGGTGCCTTGAGATATTGGGCTGAGTAATACTATTCGACCTCACATGTATATCAAAGAGATATAGCACAGGGAAAACCATTATTTGTAGGAACCTTGAAAAACCCTAACCCTTGGGAAAGGAACAAAACAAAAAAGGAACATATGGAGATATATGGTCGCACAAAATTGCCTCTTGCATTCCTGTTATGACATTCCTACATAATTTTTCCTATTAACAATTTGGGTAATTTGTCCCTGCAGTATTCTTCAGGCTGAAGTATAACTTTGTAGAAGTTAAAAAAAGAGTATAGTGGTCCCACCGACACCCTTATTCAAGACCTATCCCACTAGACTTCTCTCTTCTCCCTAATCATCGTGGTACATATCATTTTTAATCCTTTTTTTTCATGGACCTGACCCCCTTCCCAACTCCCTTATTTGGGAACTATCCCATTGGATTCTCATTTTCGCCCTGATTGTTATGGTAACTATCAATTGTAAGATTATTTTTTCTATGGTCCCACCCAACCTTCTTAACACCCTTATTTTCCACCTATCCCATTCGATTCCTCTCTTTGCCCTATCCATTGTGATACCCTTCCCTTGTAACTTTACTTTTTTGTGTGGACCCACCTGCCCATTTTTTCCTCTACCCAAATGGAAACCACCCGCAACCAAGAACTTAATACCTTGATTATCAAAAATCTACAGAAAAAGGAGGACATCAAGACCCTCAATTTTGACATTAGCAAGCTCAATTCCTCCATTCATACCCTCCAGGACCAATGTGCCACCTAGAAAGATATCAAAGACCTAAATGACACACTCAAACAATTGATGTGCATCTCCTTGAACATCCAAGGCATCACAATAGGATCCCATGAGATCATCAGTTCACATAGAATGGAAAATCTCCTCAAAAAAGGTCATTCTAGTATTATTTCCCAACTCCATTCCATTCAATTCATTGAGACACCCACTGTGCATACCAACCTACACCCTATACTTCCTTAACACCATGTTGTTTTTAATACTCCCCATGGAATTCCCCCTTCCCATGGCGTCCATGACCATTCCATTCCTCTTGTATCAGGAAAATTTCTTCCCAATGTTCTCCCTTACCGTCATCCCTTTGCCTAGAAGAATGAAATTGAGAAAATTATTCAAGAATTGCTCGAAGCAGGCGTTATATGTCCTAGTACTATCCCCTATTCTTCTCATGTGGTCATGGTACTCATGAAATAAGGCACTTGGCACACGTGTCTTGATTCTCACGTCATCAACAAACTTACAATCAAAGAAAAATTCCCCATTCATGTAATTGATGACCTATTGGATGAATTGAGTGGTGCTCAATACATTACCAAACTTTATCTCCATTCTGGCTACCATCAGATATGTATGAAAGAGGAAGACATCCCTAAAATTGCCTTTAGAACTCATGAGGGCCGCTATGATTTCTTCGTCATGCCCTTTGGCCTATGTAATTCCCCCTCCACTGTTCAAAGTCTTATGAATCATGTCTTTTCCCTTTCCTCTGTCATTTTTTCTTAGTTTTCTTTGATGATATTCTCATCTATAGTAAAACTTGACAATTCCATCTCGCCCATGTGGACCAAGTTTTCAATCTCTTGTCGAAGCATAAAATTTTTCTCAAACAATCTAAATGTGCCTTTGGCACCTCCGAATTTGAGTACCTGGGTCATATTGTAGGAAAGGATAGTGCATGGGTGAATGCTAAGAAACTTGAATCTATGAAGGATTGGCCTCACCCTAAAACTCTTAAAATATTGCGTGGTTTCTTGGGTTTAACGTGATATTATCACAAGTTTGTTTAGGATTATGGCAAAATTGTAGCTCCTCTCACTGCTCTCTTTGAAAATAATGATTTCAGTTGGATTCTTGCAACTGATCACTCCTTCCAAGCCTTGAAAGATGCTATGTGCACAACACCTGTCCTTGAAAGGAGTTGTGGTAGTACTCATGCAAGATGGTTGACCTTTGGATTTGTGATACCCCTAGGTTGACCCCAATTGTAAATGTAAATGTAAATATGCTTATAAGATGGTAAACTAATGATACAAGGTAATTGGTTTGATTCTGTGCGCATTGAGTCAGTGCATGAGAATCTCATACCAAAAGAAGATTGTACACATTCCAAATTTTTGCGCACATCAAATTGACTGCATGATCTTAAGGCTAGGGAGCCTTTGTATATATGTTGTATTTTATAGGCTGGTGATCTAGGTTATTATAGGCCATAATGCTTATATTATTATTAGGCCAGAGAGCCTAGATGCTAAAGACTATCGTGCCTATATTGTAATTGTAAATCATACTCATATTATTAATTAAGTACACCACTTCATGCAGACTGACCAAACAAAAGAGATGGGGGCTAAAATCCACTAGTTAGGGAAATGGGGCTAAAATTTAAGGATAAGGGGCTAAGCTAGGGAGCTTAAGCCAAAAAGGAATATTATATTAATATTCCTTAAAGTATAAAGTATGGATAATTATTTTATCCTAAGTTCTAAGGATGGGGACAAGTGGGCCAAAGTAGTTCTCAACATGACAAGTGTCAATTTGGGAACATGCATACGTATAGTTTGGGATTATTTCATTTTCGAATCATTCCATCATCATGCACTCACTCATTCAATTGTCCTCTGTACCTTCCTATCACTATAACTGTACTTGTATCCATACTCATACCTGTACCTATACTTGGTTAGATTAGGAGATGGACTGAAGAAGTGGCTTGTCAGGCCCGTGGGATATTGAAGAGGCGAGTTGTTAGGCCTGTGAGAAAATCTCTCTAGGTGAGAGAATTGTTGGGAATTTATTTCTCGAAGGTGCCAAACTGCAGCTACAGGGCTCTGAGACTTCCTGTCTGGCCTATTGCTGAAGCCCCGTAAAGGAAGTGGAGAAACCGAGGGACTCTTGAGCAGAGAAGGGGCACACTTCCTGGGATGGGACATGGATGTGGGGAATGAGAGACTATAGGCTATTAGTTCGAGTTGGCACCTATGAAAGAGTTTTTCCTGTTGTCTGTGATACATCCGCATGGTTAGGAATTCCTTTACCTGGGTAGAGTTTAGTCCTAGCTCGAGGGTGACCCACTGTTGAGAGTTTTGAGTAGTGTGGTTTAAGGCTGGGAGGAACGTGGAAGGTCTACATGCAGTTGGTAATATTTTACCAAGATAAGTGTCAATTGTGTGTTAAATTACATGCTGCATTATTATGTATGCATTTATTTTTATGGGTTTTTCCTATGTGTGTTGCATGTGTATTTTTATTATTATTATGCATGAATCTGTGCATTTGCAAAGTTTCTATATGTTTTAATTTTGTATACAGTTCATGAATTTTATGTTGCATAGCCCAGTTGGATGCTGGGGATGCTACAATATGGTATCATAGCTCTAGTTTTCAACACTGAGCCTGGATAGGCCTGTGAAGAAAAAATTCACAGAGAATTGATTTCAAATTGAAGTGAAATTTCAGAGAGAATTGATTTCGAAGTGGCCAAATTTAAAGTTACAATGCGTCCATGGAAAAAATTAGAAGCAATTGCATTGAATTGGGAAAAGTCCCAATTTCTGTTGTTAAATTCATGGGAAATTTGAGAAATTTGGCCAAGTGGTGAGATATTCTTAATTTAATATCTTTTATAGCAAATTTAGACCTAGAATTGATCAAATTTGAAGTTACAGGGAAGCCATGATAGATGGAGTGAGATTAGTTGATTAAAATTCTCAATTCGTGAATTGAGTTTGGGAAAAAAAATTCGTTCCAGGAATGTCAACCAACAACGATTTGTTGTTGCATAGGTTGAATTGGTGTTATCGGAGTGAAATTGAAAAAAATTCATAGTTGCAGAATGTCCATGGTGAAAATTGGGAAAAGTTTTGCAAAAGCCCCAATTTCTGTAGCAAAATTCATGAGGATTTGATGCGTAGAAAAATGAAGATGCGTAGGTGTGCACACTAAAAATGTGTGATGCGTAGTGAAAATCTTGTGATGTGTGGAAAATAAGGGTCCGTGGCTGTGCATGCTAAAATTTGGTGCTGCAGAATACAAGTTGAGATGCGCAGGTGCGCACACTTAAATTTGGCGTTGCACGGTGCAGAGCTGGTAATACACGAAAAATAATGGTGCATGGGTGTACACACTTAAATTTGGCACTGTGTAGTGCAGAGCTGGTAACACGTGAAAAATAATGGTGTGTGCACTTAAATTTGATGCTACGTGGTGTAGAATTGGTAATGCGCGAAAAATGACGATGCGTGGGTGTGCACACTTAAATTTGGCGCTGTGCAGTGCAGAATTGGTAATTCACAAAAAATAACAGTGTGCGGGTGTGCACACTTAAAATTGGTGTGGCGTAGAGTAGAGCTATTGAAGCTTGAAAAATAATAGTGCCCAGATGTGCGCACTAAATTTAGCATTGTGCGGTGCAGATTGAGTGGCACATGCATAATATTGGTGCGTGCGTTGTGCACACACATAATATTATCACGTGTGGTGTGTGCACTGAGTATTGGTAGAGCACAAAGAAATTTTTTTGGTGCACGCACAATGTTGGGATGTGTTAGCACTAGAAGTCACCTCCTGACTACAGGGGAGGTAAGTCTAGTACCCATCAGTTTATATGTCACAATGAATAATTTTAAAGGGGGTTGAATGGGCACATGCTTAGGATAATATTGTTTTAACTCAGAAAACCAAGGCAGTATGCACAAGCAAATAAGGTCTTGATCAACTTCCGTAAGTAATTTGTAGTAAGGGTGAGTAGGAGGAAGAAATTGAGGAGAAGATGTAAAGGCTTGATCTGGACATTAGGTCTTCCAACATGCCTAAGGAGGAAAAACTTTGAAAAACAAGATCCTCTTGAATTTGAAGTTTCAGGAAACTGAAAGTGCTATAACTGCACTGCAATCAAACATCCATTACAACACAGTCACTGCAATCCATACAAATCCTTCGATCATGAACATTCAGTATCAGACACAAATAAGATGGAAATAGAAGCTAACTTTCATTAAATAAGAAGTCTCATATCAAGTTACATAACTATAGAACAAGAGCTTCATTAAAACATTACAATATAGGATCTTAGCTCAACCATCCCCCTTAACAAAATATCAAACTGAGTATATATACTCAAAACTGCTACCAGGAGCGTGATTGGATCGCTATATTCAAAACTTCTAGTCGACACCCGCTCTGTCAGACTGTGCGGGCATTCTTTTGTCAGACACGAGCCCATATCAGCATGGGTTTTGCAAGAAAATATACTCGCAGGAGTACCACAAGCTAATAGTTCAGTCCCCATATCCGGACCTTCCATATCTTCCATTTATGGAGTGAGCCGGGGTTTCAACCACCACTCTTTTTTTCATTAACTTCCTTCATCGGGCTCAGGATGAGACTTAATGCCCATGGATCTACCATGCGCTGCTAGTGGCCCTTTGAGTCAACCCGGTCCTTTGAAACCATGATGGTATCGTTCTTTAACTCACATGGGAATCTTTGAATTTTGGTGTAGGTCTCATGAAATTCACACTCTTTCCTTCGCACTCCCAAAGCTCCTGGTGCTAGCTTCTCCTTCACTACATTTGTCCTGCATGTGACCTCCGACCATGACCATGGGCCCAACTACTGGGTGCATCGTGATTTCACATTTTGGGGGCATTCACATCACTTGACTGCACTTTCCCGATACCTGATATTGCGAAATTTCCCTTAAGATCGACGGTCGGATCTTCTATGCATCTGATGGCCATGATTGCTCCCAAAAATCCTGAAATTCACTTCCACGAACCATCAGATTGGCTGCCACCTGTCCCTATAAGATCCACGGTCCAGATCTAATCTTCATCATATCAGGATTTCGTGCCTCGAGAAGTTGAAAGGATACTTACCTCCCTTATACCGATTTCCAATTTCGTGCTCACCTCAGATTGACAGTCCATGACTTTCCTCGATCCAATGACCGTGATTGCTTCCTTAAAAATCTAAGTCACCAATCATGCGCTAGGTGCTTACCTTTCTTCTTGGGCCCACCTCCTACATGATCTCGGGCTGTTACCATGGGCCCAATTCCTAGGCACTTCATGACTTCGCGCTTCGCGTTGTTGGAAGATTGCTCGTCTCCCTACTCTCGAAACCTGAACTTGTGTGTTTCTCAGAACCAAATCTACGGTCCAGATCCCTCCTTTGATCAACGAATGCAATCTTTTCATGACTTCTCACTTCACGAGTCCTCATGAATCTGCCCTTTTACTTTCCCGACTCGCGAAAACGCAAAATGCCGATCCTGCACCACGTGCCCTTCTGAATTTAACAGTCCAGATCATTTCGCGAGTTCGGACTTCGCGAGTTATAACAACCCTTGCCTCTGCACTTCCCGAGTTTCGAAACCGCGAAATGATGATATTTCACCACGTGCCCTTCCTAGCGCCAACCGCTAGGATTGACCTCGCGACTTCAGACCTTTATTTGACGCTAAAATTTGTGCAAATTTATGATCCCGATCGCTCGAGGGCCGCAAATATGAACTTCGAATGGAATCCCCTCTGTTGAAAATTGAACCTACTCACTCGCTTGATTTGAGTCCATATTAGACCGCTCTAAGTGTTGTGCTTTGTGCTCATGGTTGCAGCCTGCGGCCCTTGATAATTTTATGCGATAACTTTTGATCAAGGGGTCGAAAACACACCCTTCGACTGGATTTTGAGGGTGTTTGAGCTGTTTAGACCTCAAACATTTTCATTATTCCTGTGTAAATCATAGGCATAATGCCACTTGATTTACACCACAATGCTCTTGAGATTAAACCTTAATTACTGCTTGAGTCCTATGAAGTAGGCTACAAAATCATGTGTTAACATATAGGCTCCATGGGGGATAGAGACCTCCCTGTGAGGCTCTAAGAACTCCTTTTGCAGTTTCAGTGCCTTAGCTGTTGGGTTATGGAGTCTGGATTAAAAAATTTCGTTGAAGGTCGACATGTACACTATTCTACTTATAAAAGGAAAACAAACACACATGCTCTAGAAGGAGTTTATTTATGTACAAATCCTAAGCTAACTGATTTTTACAATGGGTTAGGTGAAGGAAAACTTTCATCATAACCATTCAAACTATTTGATAATCGAATCCTTCACTTCACTACAAGTGATCCATAGAAAACAAGGAAAGTGTGCTAGCTGACTAATTTCATCCTTATGATAGCCCATATAACCTTCAAATGATGATAAAAAGATCAAGCCTGCATGCTCCAAAGCATTTGGAAAATTTAACACTATGCACTCATTGTCAGGGTCATGAAATTGAAGGCAACACATGATTAACTTATGAAAGTTACCTTCACTGTTTTAAAACTGCTGACAAGTTGTTGGATGTCCTCAATAGGCACACTTGCTTTAATGATAGACACAGGCATCTGTGGGTCAGAAGGTGACTTACTTTGAACTGTAGGTACAAGTGGAAGAAGGATGGATGTAGGTGGTTGCTAATCCACTGATGACTGCAAATTTACTTCTGGCTATGTATAAACGATCTCTTCATCTGCCTCAATTAAGGGCTGCTCCTGATCAAAACTTTAGGTTATGTCTTCGCTGACAAGGCCAACCTCTGCATCATCCTTATTGTCTTCATAGTGATCAAATATAAGATAAGATTGCTGCTCATCATCACTAGAATATTTATAAAAAATGGGTTGCCCTTCACATCTATGATCAACCTTTAAAACAATAATTTCATCAAGAATATAACTGTTAAAAATATCCATTTTGGGAACAGTAGTAACTGTTGTTTCTAGCTGTTCATACACATGATTTTCATGAAGACAGGTCTGCTCATGGATACCTGCGTCGAAGACAAAATTATCCACAGTATTTTCTTCATATGGACAACAAGTAAAAACTGCCTTACGTTCAGAGTTGAGATGATACTAACTTTGAATCCTGCCACAAACTCGAAGGTTCTCCTCTACTTCCTCAAAATCCATGAATAACTGTGATAAAGATGTAGATATCCTTTCTCTTAGGAAGAGGACAAGCTCTGAATGATGGGCCATGACATAGTACACTATGGCATTAGTTTCTATGGGTCTGATCTCTATAGGCATACTATGATAAACACTGCAAAACCTCCTGTTGAAGACATCTAAGGCTTTCTCTTCCCCTCTTATCAAGGCATTAAAATCATACCAGTACTGATCAAGGGACTTGTTCTCACCCCACCACTTTAAAAATGTATTGCATAATTCAACCCAGGAACCAATGGAGTCAGCTCCCAAACCCATAGACCATACACCAACATCTCCTAATAAGGATTTGGAAAACAACCTCATGGTAACATCCTCATAAATTATCTCAAACTGATCAATAAAGTTCTTGAAAGCCTCCACATGCCTCATAGTTGTAACATGACCCTCTCCAGAAAAATGGGGAAAGTACTTAAAGAAATCAGGAGGATAAGGATTAAGATGATATGGAAGCTTTAAAGGTTTAAACAACTTGTCTCTGATCCTAGTTTGAAAATTAGTGGGATGAATATGAGGCTTATCACACTGATGGCAAGGATCAATAGTAACAATGGGATGTGATGAGAGTTGAGGGGGTTGTGGATTAGTTTCAACCTCCTCAGGGCTGTAAGGGTGATTGAGTTCAGGAGGGGTTTCAAAATGAAGCTCATCTTTATGAGTAGACTGAGCTGAGTATATAATATCAACATCTACAACATAGGAAGAAAGCATGTCTTCTTCTTCCAAGGATGGATATATAAAGGAAGCTTGGTGATCAACCAAATAAACAAAACACAATATTATCCTTTTTATATGTGAAGGGAAAAACAAAAATGAGATGATAAAGAGTAAAAAAAGTTCATGAAGAAAGCTCATAAGATGATACCCAGTCATTCCCTCCATCTTTCTGTCAGTAGGATCCTCCCCAATGGAGTCTCTAATTGTGGAGTCGCTAGGTAGATCATTACAGCCAGTTTTCTGCATCCCTCTCTTGTCTACCATCAAGAGTTGGATCTATGTTGTTCTTCCTAGGGAGCTCTTCAATATGCTCAAATCCGTTCCCGGTAGCGGCACCAGAAATGTTAGCACTATAAGTCACCTCCTAATAGCAGGGGAGGTAAGCCCAGTACCCATCAGTTTATATGTCACAATGAGTAATTTTAAAGGGGTTCGAATGGGTGCAGACTCATGATAATGTCATTTTAACTTAGAAAATCGGGGCAGTATGCACAAGAAAATAAGGTCTTGATCAACTTCAGTCAGTAAGTTGTAGTAAGGGTGAGTAGGAGGAATAAATTAAGGAGAAGATGTAAAGGTCTGCTCTGGACATTAGGTCTTCTAGCATGCCTAAGGAGGAAAAACTTTAAAAAACAAGATCCTCTTGAATTTGAAGTTTCAGGAAATTGAAAGCACTATAATTGCACTGCAATCAAACAACCATTACAACACAATCACCACAATCCATGTGAATACTTCGATCATGAACATTCAGTATCAGACACAAATAAGATGGAAATAGAAGCTGACTTTCATTAAACAAGAAGTCTCATATCAAGTTACCTAACTAGAGAACCAGAGATTCATTAAAACATTACAATACAGGAACTTAGCTCAACCATCCCCCTTAACAAAATATCAAAACTGAGTATATATACTCAAAACTACTACAACTACTAGGAGCGTGATCGGACCCCTGCATTCAAAACTTCCAGTCGACACCCGCTTTGTCAGACTGTGTGAGCATTCTTCTATCAGACATGAGCCCAGATCAACATGGGTTTTGTAGGAAAATCTGCTCATAGGAGTACCACGGGCTGACAGTTCAGTCCCCACAGCCGGACCTTCCATATCTTCCATTTATGGAGTGATCCGAGGTTTCAACCACCACTCCTTTTTCATTAACTTCCTTCATCGCGCTTAGGACAGGACTTAATGCCCAGGCATCTACCATGCGCTGCTAGAGGACCTTTGAGCCAACCTGGCCCTTTGAAACCATGATGGTCTTGTTCTTTAACTCACATGGGCATCTTCAGCTTTTGGTGCAGGTCTCATGAAATTCACACTCTTTCCTTCGCGCTCCCAAAGCTCCTGGTGCCAACGTCTCCTTCACCACATTTGTCCTACATGCGACCTCGGGCCATGACCATGGGCCCAACTGCTGGGTGCATCATGATTTCTCATTTTGGGGGCCTTCACATCACTTGAATACACTCTTCTGATACCTGATATTGCAAAATTACCCTTATTCATATTGACAGTCGGATCTGCTATGCATCCGACAACCACGATTGCTCCCAAAACTCTCGAAATTCACTTCTGCAAACCATAAGATCGACTGCCACCTGTCCCTATAAGATCCAAGGTCCATATCTAATCTTCATTGTATCGGGATTTCATGTCTCGAGAAGTTGAAAGGCTACTCACCTCCCTTCTTCCGATTTCTGATTTCGCGCTCGTCTCAGATCGATGGTCCACTGCTTTCCTCGATCCAATGACCACGATTGCTTCCTTGAAAACCCGAGTCACCAATCATGCACTGGGTGCTTACCTTTCTTCTTGGGCACACCTCCTACATGACCTCAGGCTATGACCATGGGCCCGATTCCTGGGTGCTTTGCGACTTCGCGCTTCGTGTTGTTGGAAGATTGCTCATCTCCCTACTCCCGAAACCTGAACTTGCGAATTCCTCAGGACCAAATCTACGGTCCAAATCCTCCTTTGATCAACGACTGTGATATTTTCATGACTTTTCACTTTGCGAGTCCTCACGACTTTTCCCTTTTATTTTCCCGACTCATGAAACCACGAAATGCTGATCCTGCACCATGTGCACTTCTGAATTTAACATTCTATATCATTTCACGAGTTCAGACTTCGCGAGTTCTAACAACCCTTGCCTTTGCACTTCCCGAGTTCCAAAAATGTGAAATGCTGATCTTTCACCATGTGCCCTTCCCAGTACCAACCACTAGGATTGACCTCGCAACTTCGGACCTTTCTCTGATGCTAAACATTGCACAACTTTATGATCCCGATCGCCTGAGGGCCTCAAATATGAACTTCGAATGGAATCTCTTCTGCTGAAAACTGAACTTATTCGCTCACTTGATTTGAGTCCATATTAGACCTCTCTAAGTGTTGCGTTTTGTGCTCATGGCTACGGCCTGCGGCCCTTGATAATTATGCGATAACTTTTGACCAAGGGGTTGAAAACACACCCTTTGACTGGATTTTGAGGGTGTTTGAGCTGTTTAGACCTCAAACATTTTCATTCTTCCTTTGGAAATCATGGGCAGAATGCCACATTATTTACACCACAATGCTCATGAGAGTAAACCTTAATTACTGCTCGAGTCCTATGAAGTAGGTTGTAAATTCATGTGTTAACAGGATGCAATGCATGCATGCTAAATATTTCTGCCGCACGATGGTTTAATTAATGGTGTGCGTGGAGTATTGGTGCACAGTGGTAGCATAGTAAAATTTGGCATGGTGCAATGCGCAGAGTGCAATGCATATGGAATATTAGCATGTGGCCAAAAAATTGCATGCAACAAGTATTAGTGTATGAATAAAAAATTGTGTGCGGTAGATATTGGTGCGCGACACAAAAGTAGTGTGCACCAAATATTGGCGCAACAGAGAAGTGATCCACATTGGTTATAGGTGCGCAGAGCATGTGCTACCTTATGGTTTTATGGTGCATGCTAAATATGGGTGTAAATTTTCAAATTTGTGCACGTGAAGTCATTTGGATGGTCTACAACAACAAAAAACCAATGAATTTCTGTGACATTTTATAATGTTTGAAGGTCATCTTTTTGCAACGTGTTTTTGAGGCCCTAAACAATGTTTTTAGCTACTCAAAAATAATAAGAATAGAGTGTTCCAAAGTACATTGTGTCTCTATAGCTCAAATGAAATATCCCAGATAGATATTTCTAATGGTTTGAACCATTCGTCAAATGGAGCTTTTATGAAGAAGTTTCAGGACAAACAATGGTGGGTAAATTTTAAGACCCAACTAACTTCGAAGGGCCATAACTCTCTGTTCCAGAATCATATTGAGGCACATGAGAATTAGATGGAAATATATTGAACCATAGAACACAATCATGGAGCTGAATTAAAATTTTGGGAATGTTAAAAATGTTTAATATGGCATAGAAGGTACCTATAACATTCAAGGCCAAAAACACTAATTGGCCTAGAACTTCAATAGGTTGTAACTAGCAACCTAGAACCCAGAAAGGGGTGAAACTTGGACAGACTGTCCAAAATATGTATATGAAGAAACCCAATTGGGATACTACCAAAAATCCAATGGAACAGGTGAAAAAGTGCATAATTACAGTTCAGATTTGCACCTAGTTGAAGTGTGAACAGAAGAAGTTAATGGACAATTTTCAAATGACCATAATTTTTTGCTCAAGACTCATAATTGAGAAAGGGAGTAGTCATTGGAAATTTCTTGGATAGAGGAGTCTAAGTATCCACCCAGAAAATTGATCTGGGAAGATAATTTTCACAAGAGACCAGAAGAAGGAATTATGATGCATTATTGGAACAAAATTATACATAATTTCATAAATTTGTTAAATTATTTAGTCTAACAAATTTTGTTGGATGCACATTTTGCAGAGTTAACAACATTTAGTTCATAACAAGTGAGGAGGTTGAAATTTAATTAAATATAAGCATAGGTACTCATGACAAGATTGCTATGACAAAAATATTTCATAAGATGATCAAAGGCCAATACTACAAAATGTTAAGGTATGAATCTAGGTGCAGCCATAAAGTCTTGGGAAGACACTACAAGAAGTACACTCATGTTATTCAAGTACTTAATGGAATCTGGGAAAAGGAATATATCATGTAGTGAATGAAATAGTCAAAGTCCATTCACTCCCAAAGAAACCAATATACAAATTAAGAAATACATTGGAGTCAAATCTATTATAAAAGGAATTGTCTATTAGAATGATAGTAATCAGATAAAGAGAGAGGCTTGATGCATATATGGATAAAGAGTTCATCATCTCAAGGGATTATCTATGCAATTATAGAGTAATGCTTCCCTTATGGTTATCAGAGTGCATAGTGGAAGCATGGTATGAAGGGCATTAATTCAATGGTAAATAAATGAAGGTGCACATAAGTAAGGAGTGTCGGTTGAGGCATAGAATAATATACCGGGGAAAGATTGGATCTAGAATAATGCAATAAAACTCCTAGCATGGGAATTATTCAAAGATAAATGTATTTGAGACTGGATGAAGTTCATGAGTAAATTAAGATAGTTTAAAGGTACCAATAGATGGATATCAAGTTATACATAGTCTTCTGCAACATTCAAGGAACTGTGACAACAATGGAAAGGATTGTTGAGTACATTCCCAAGAGATGAGTGGATTGGCATGGTACAATCGGATATTAATCCAAAAAGGATTCAAACATGGATAATAAGGAATAGGTGCATCAATATGGCATGATTGAAGTTGATTATGCAAGTGAGGTTGAAATCAAATGGGTTAGGACAGGAGAAAGTAATGGTTCATTAAGAAAATCCAAGTGTTGATATGTTCAGTCAAGGAAAGGATGAATTGGTTTGTTTCAATAAATAAATTGGCGTTAAATATACAAGGTTAATTAGAGAGCATGGATGGAAGTAATTTGGTCATGTAGGAGTTAGATCAGAGGGATCCAAGTAATAGTGGAATGCTGAAAATTAATATCAACACAATATATGGCTACAAGTGTGAAAAGTAGATAAGAAAGGTTGGGATGGAAAAGTACTCAAGATAGAGAACAATCAGGCACATTGTTTTCTTTTGTAAGAACACAAGAAGATTCAGGAATCCGAGAAGAATTGAAGACTTCTAGGAACAACAAAGAAAAGTTATACAGGGAGAAAGAGGTTGCTGTAATTACTGTAGCAACAATTATGTTATGGCTTGTTGGACAACCATACATAGTACAAGAAATTGACATGCAAATGCATTTAGGAGCATGTTAATGATGCATTATTAGTGCATACAAATAAGAATTGATGAATGCCAATTTGTTAATAAACATATATAACATAATAAGATTAGGATTAGTCTATTGTTGAATATATATTAATATGATAGTTGCTATTGGTGGTTGTTATACCATGAAAGAGAGAATTCTTGCATGTTTGCAAGTGCTGCTACTAATGTTGCTACATATTTGAAAGAAGCAACATAAAGTTGAAGAGTAAATTATAAGTTTTATAATAGAAGCATGGGAGCTTCTATTGTTATCAGCTATCTAGGTAGCATTAAATTCATTTAATGGAAGCTATTTAGGTATGAGTTTTATGTACTCTTATTGCATAATTGATGAAGGCAATTTATGTAAGAATTTACTCATCCAATTTTATTTTATAAAATCACATTATTGTATTAGTTGAATGTATTGATGTGAATAAAATACCACTAGGTGTGGTAAAGGTTGGATGCCTGTAATAATTCTAAAGTATTTTTGGTTTTTGAATGCATACACTGACATAATGACATGTCATGTTAATTGGTTATGAACTAATAACCAAGGCAATAAAAGGTATGAACCTGTTATAGGAATGGATGCCAGAAAATCTAGTCATGTATGAGACCATGAAATGGTTGATTATGGCAAGGTATGGTTATGGAAAGGCTATGTACCACATAATGAACTTCCTACTTCTAAATAATATTTGGACTGCAACCTTTTTGCTAACACTAATGAACATCACATAATTATATTCTTGGTGTAGTGTTCGGGTCGAAAAGGAAGGCATCCAAATAATTGAGAAGACAATAGGAAGTGTATGGAGAATGTGTCAAGGCATTGGCCAGATTTCCAATTTACCAACAGTGAGATACATGACTTAGATATAGAGCACTATGAAAAACAATGGAAAGATGCAATGAATATATATGCATTGACAATTACACTCATGCATAGTAAGTGGTAGACTTACACTTATGCATAATAAATTGTTATACTTGAGTGCATTATTGAACACATTTTTGTGAATGCACGCATACAAGTTATTTAATGGAAATGATTATGCTAACAACTGAAATGTTACAATTATTACTAACTCATGGAGTTGAGGACATTCAAGGGCTGTTAGACATTGCAACATGAAAATTGCAAGTCAAGTAGTCACATGAGCATTGACTACATGAAATTTCTATTGAGAAAATAGAGTAATGAACTTACTGATATTAATTGTGAACATGCATATGCATAGAGTGGTAATTTTATTCTATTTAATAAATTACTTGATAGCTGGTGATGGAAATTTTTAAGTGTGGACAATTTTGGAATTACTTGTGAGATTTTGTAAGTATTACAATAGAATTTTATGGTGCATGGCATACTAATAATTTGTTGGATGAATGAAAGATGGAAATATTGCAGGAAAAGTGGTCTCAACTATGATATTGCAGAAAGCCATGATAAAAATTACTACATGTTGCAATAACCAAGAAAAATATGAGAAAAAATTTCATATTTTGGGAACAATGGATTTCCTTTATGGAATAAATTTGAATTTCTAAAATGAAGTTTTTATAATAATCTCTCATAATAATTGTATGTGGGTGATACAGGTGAGATAATATTATTATAGATGGCATGCTTGGAAAGAACAACTATTGTTGGAGGCAGTGGAGCCCTATAAATGTACAACCTTGGTGGGGTTTTGGTAATGAGTTAGCGCTCTCCTTGTGTGTGAAAGCCTTGGAAAGATGGATTGTTGAGGGACTGTGTAGCTGAAGGGATACCTGAGCCTAGAAGGGTGAATGTAACAAGAAAGATGCAGCTCAAGGATGCTTATGGCATGGTAGCTGTCATAATGAGGGTGTGCCAAAAGGAACAATGAGTTGAATTCTTTCATGAAGAAACTCTATGGAATAGAGAAAATGACTTCCAGTTGCAGTATGAATACATGAATTGGTTCTTGAAATCATAGCGCCATGTGGATAACAAGCTTCATTAGCAAACACATGTAGTTTTTTGAGGAATTTTGAATTGTACATGGTATATAATGCACTGAGGACAATGCTTAAATAAGGGGGAGAGGAATGTAATACCCCTAGGCTGATCCCAATTGTAAATGTAAATGTAAATATGCTCATAAGCTAGTGAGCTGATGATACATGGTCTTTGGTTCGATTCTGCGCGCATTGAGTTTGTGCGCGAGAATCTCATACCAAAAGAAGAGTGCACACATTCCAGAGTTCTACGCACACCAGATTGAGTGCGCGATCTTAAGGCTATGGATACTTTGTAAATATGTTGTGTTTTATAGGCTGATGAGCTAGGTTATTATAGGCGAGAATGCTTATATGATTACTAGGCCAAGGAGCTTGAATTCTAATGGCCATCGTGCCTATATTGTAATTGTAAATCATACTCATATTATTAATTAAGTACACCAGTGCATCCAGACTGACCAAACAAAAGAGATGGGGGCTAAAATCCACTAGTTAGGGAAAGGAGGATAAAAGTTAAGGATAAGGGGCTAAGCTAGGGCGCTTAAGCCAAAAAAGAATATTATATTAGTATTCCTTAAAGTATAAAGTATGGATAATTATTTTATCCTAAGTTATAAGGATGGGGACAAGTGGGCCAAGTAGTTCTCAACATGAGAAGTTTCAAGTTGGGAACATGCATACATATAGTTTAGACTTAGTTCATTTTTGAATCATTCCATCATCATGCACTCACTCATTCAGGTGTTCTCTGTACCTTCGTGTCACTGTACCTATACTCGTACCCATAACCATACTTGTAACTGGTTAGCTTAGGAGCTAGATTAAAGAAGAAGGCTGTCAGGCCCGTGGGATATTGAAGAGGCGGGTTTTCAGGCCTGTGAACAATTCTATCTAGGTGAGAGAATTGTTGGGAATTTATTTCTCGAAGGTGCCAAACTATAGCTACAGGGCTCTGAGACTTTCTGTCCGGCCTGTTGCTGAAGCCCCAGAAAGGAAGTTGAGTGACTGAGGGACTGTTGAGCAGAGAAGGGGCACACTTCCTAGGGTGGGACATGCATATGGGGGATGAGGGACTGTAGGATGTTAGTTCGAGTTGGCACACATGACATAGTATTTCCTATTGTCTGAGATACATCAGCCTGGTTAGGAATTCCTTTACCTGGGTGGGGTTTAGTCCCAGCTCGGGGGTGATCCACTACTGAGAGTTTTGAGCAGTGTGGTCTAAGGTTGGGAGGAATATGGAAGGTCTGCATGCAGTTGGTGATATTTTAGCAAGATAAGTGTCAATTGTGTGTTAAACTACATGATTCATTACTATGTATGAGTTTATTTTTATGGGATTTTCCTGTGTGTGCTGCATGTGTATTTTTATTATTATTCTGTATGAATCTATGCATTTGTAGAGTTTCTATATGTTTTAATTTTGTATACAATTCAAAATTTTTATGTGGCATAGCCTAGTTGGACGTTGGGGATGCTACATGATTTGACTAGAAAACAATTGTCAGAGTGACATTTGGGCCATTCAACCTACGAAAAGGAAATGTTGGCTATTTTGCATGTAAAGGTTCTTTGACATCCTTATCTATTGGGCCAACGCTTCCAAATTGAAATTGATCATCGTAGCCTCAAGTATTTTTTGGAACAAAGAATTTCATCCCTGGAGCAACAAAAATGGGTGACTAAGCTATTTGGATATGATTATGAGATCATATTCAAGAAGGTAAAATAAAATGTGGTTGTAGATGCTCTTTCAAGGAGATATGAAGATGAAGGGTCCCTCTTTTCCCTCTCCTTCATTGTAGCAGACTGGATTTAAGATGTTCACCAGGAATGGTTGCAAGATCCCACACTTTCTAGCTTGATCCAAAATTTGAAACAAGATCCTCAAGCTTCTCCAAAGTACTCTTGGAACAATGAAGAGCTTCACTATAAAGGTAACCTGTATTCAAGCAAACAATCAAAACTTAAATCCACGGTTCTTTCTGAGTTGTATGCTTCACCCATAACTGGGCATTCAGGGTTTACCAAAACCTATGAATGGGTCAAATGTTCTTTTTTTCTGGGATGGTATGAAATAGGACATCAACACGTTTGTGGATAAATGTGATACCTGTCAATGCAATAAGGGAGAAACAATCAAAGCTCTAGGCACACTCCAAATATTCCCAATTCCCCTTGCTATTTGGACGGATATTTCTATGGATTTCATTGTTGGATAACCTAAATAGGGAAATAAGTTGGTCATCATGGTGGTAGTAGATCGTCTTTCCAAATATGATAATTTCTATGTTCTTCAAAACCCATTCATCGCATCCATAGTGGCCCAAATTTTTATGGATAATATATTCAAAATCCATGGCATGCCTCTTTCTATTGTCTTTGATTGAGATCCAAATTTCACTAGCAATTTTTGGCAAGAATTGCTCAGGCTCCAGGGAACCCAATTGCATCTCAGTGCCGCCTATCATCCCCAGACCGATGGAAAAACTGAAGTTGTCAACAAGCGTTTGGAAATAAATTTGTGGTGCTTTACATATGACAAAAAAAAATCATTGGGCTCATTGGTTACCCCTAGTTGAATGGTGGTACAACACATCTTACCATACTGCTACTAGCATGAATCCTTTTGAAGCAGTCTAGTAGTCTATGAGCAAAATTCACCTTTGGTTCTCTCATACATGTGTTGGGGATTAAGCTATGTAATGTTGCTGCTTCAGTACATGCATTCACGTGCACTGACCTTCGTAACACTGGGGGGTTTAAGACCTAGGGTTCGTTTGGAGCGTGTCCAAAAAAACCCCTTAATCATAGACATATCAATCCTCGGCTGAGGCTGAGGAAGGTCTCACCCGAGATTGCAGAGAGGATCACAGAGACCATAAGGTCTTATGTCTGGGATGGAGGATCAACCATAACTAATAGAACTGCAAATGGAATCCATGTAGCTCATATCTAATAAGCTAAAAATGACTAATAATTAAGGCAATACATGTGCAAGTGTTACTCATTCATCACAAAAACATAATAGAACATAACTGCTATATCTTTATTACTAAATGCATTCCATTAAATTAGAGATATACAATGTGCTAAATCACCGAGTTGCATAGCATAAGACTTTATCTCATTAATATAAAAATAATGGGAATACAATAGATTATGCCTTTCACTAAATGTTAAAACTCAGAAAAATACAAGACACATGAGACTTCTCCATAGAACACATGATTGCCATAGACTAGCTCAAAGCTCTAGTATTGATGCTTTTCTCGAATTCGCCAGCCCCTTTTTTGAGCCGAGAGCTCTCTTTTATATTTTCTTCTATTGAGGAGTGTTGTCCTTCACTGTTTTTATCCATTCACTTGTCTGATCTAACAACCTTGCATGCTTTTGGTACCTGCCAGGGCTCCACTAGGTTCTCTACATCAGGGGCAATCATAACTGCCCTGGCCAACTAATTTTCTAGCCTTCCCACATCTTCATTTGTTGTTGGTAGTAATCATTTCAAGAGATATCCCAGTGATTCCTTTCTTTCTTCCGGAGGGATTCTTCTTGATTTACGGTGCCACTGACAAAACTTGGACTAGCGTGCTTTTGACCAACTTTAGACTTGGCGTGTTATTGAAAAAAACCTGGTCTAATGCACACACTATGACATTCTTCCGTGCATCTACTTAGGTGCTCACAAAACTACTGGATGAGCGCGCACAATTTTCGTTTATGTGCGCACAAAAAAATGGACCCAAACTTTGGGTGCCAACATGTCCCCACCACTATTACCTAGATCGTCCTTGAGCTAGCTGCTGACCATTAGAGGGCGTACATGAGAATAATAGAAAATCATTGTTCGGTTAAACCATAGATCAGGATGGATAGACTTGAGTAAAAGAAAACCATCAAATTAGGCTTGAGGTGTTGCTTGACTTTGTAACGTTCCCGCAGTTACGTCAACAAAATGAAGTACATGGTAATTTTTTTTTTGTTTTGCATTAGGATATTAACTTGTTATAACATAATAACAACATACATCATCGTAACTGAAACGACAAATAAACATTGCATTAACATAACTAAAAGAAACTCAAATCAACACATAAACAACGACTCAATCAACACATCACCATAACTACCACGACACATCAACAAATCACGATCGACTGAAGCAATATACAATTGAAAGATCAACCATGTCACTAAGCATTAAAAGAACTACCCACTCAACCTACCCTACAAGGTTAGGATCTCCAGGACACATAAACAACACTCAAGCCTAGGGTTCATCCAATTGATTTTGACAATTTAAGGTCTTAGGGATGGCGACTATTCTAAGGAACAAGGAGGTGTCTAAATCCTGCTAATCCAATTAATCGAAAATCAACTAAATCATTCAATCAATTTTAAACATCAATTATTCATGGCGCAAGGGTCATCATTAACTTTATCAATCATACATCAACATTTATTCATGGCGCGCAATGATTCTATCTATTTAATTAATCATACATCAGTGTTAATTTCAAGACGCAAGATTAAGAAAATTCATAACCGATCATACATCAACATTTAACACATGACACAAAGAATTCTAATCACTCAATCATTTATTCATTAACGTTGTTCCTAGGCACAAGGAGATATAATTACTTAATCATCTATACATCAACATTATTCTAACGGCGCAAGCGTAATCAACTTTATTTTAAATGGCGCAAGAGATAAAAATACTTAATCATGAACATATTTCAAGGTGCAATGTAATCATCGATTTTATTTCATGGTGCAAAGTAAACAAATTACATACCACTCATACATCCACCTTAACGACTCTATGTAAGGATTCAAGTTACTCAAGTAACCAAGTAAGGCACTATAAGAAGGATAACCAGGTAAACCATGTGTAAGCAAGATACAAACTTCGTAGATTAACCTATAAATATTCTTACACCAGGAACTAACTCCATCAACCAGCGGATTGATAATGCTTCAACTATGTGCGTAACCCTTTAAAGATTTAAAGGATCAGTTATTGAGCTATGTAAAACTACGCTCAAGATGTAAGATTTAAAGGATCAATTATTGAGCTACGCTCAGGCTTCATACACTAGGAAGATCAACGCGCAGACCACCTCTAAAACAAGTTCCAGATAGTTGTTTTTCTTTCCACGCCCAGGTTTGAGCAGGCACTACACTTTGGTCGGACAGATCGACGAAAAATGCCTCAGTAGCAAGGTTCCTGCGATTAAGTCGCTTCTGGGCAACTCAAAACCTGAATCGAAATTCGAAACAAGCTCTCTATTTCTCAGTAACTAATGGCCACTGAAACGAAAACCTATCCCGACAGTCCAAAGGAACTCGTGTGCCTCCTCCTCGAGAATCTCGTGTAAGCCTTCCAATTCGACAAGGATGAGAAGCGCTCACGCAGTACTCGGTTCTGGGTGCCTGCGGGTCGTGGCTCTCGTTTTTTTTTTCTTTTAAAACGCAGAAGGTGGGGGTTCTGAACATCGGTCTGTCGTGCTTGCACGCTGAGAGAAGGATGGCGGCGAATCGATGACTGGTTTCAATTCACTATCATTTTTTTTTCCTTTAGAATGAGCCCAACGATTTCGAGTTCTGGTCTCTTGGGCATCCAAAGCTCGACCAAGCTTTTACAACCACCTTTAGGTTCGGCGAGGAAGGTAGAAAGAAAACATGGTTGCAACGATTCACCAACAAATTTCGCTAAGGTTTCAATTGCCACCGTTTTCCCTTTTTCGCAAACAAGCATAGAAGAGGAGTTTCACTGGACGTGACAGCTGCTCAGAAGCATTTCTTTGGGGAACAATACTCAAGCATACCAACTTCCCGACCAAACAATTTCTCTCTGCTCAACAAGATACCTTTAGCTGAATTGCGTTTGACAGACCTTTTCGAAACAGAGCCATGGACCTTTGCCACAAAGACACCAGGTTAAGGAAGATTAATAACTACAAGGAGCATTTACAAGTTGCAGTGTGTGCTTCTCTTTCCCAATTACCATTCAATCTCAGGGACTATAACAGAATTTCAGTTCAACTCCCAATTTTCAAAGGGTAAGTTCGGTGACTCACCACCAACATCTTAGACAAGAATCCTACCAGCTAAGTTTCATCAATTTATTACACTCAATTCATGGATAACAACGAGCATTAAAAAGATCAAACATGGGTTGAGAGGACAAACAACTAAACCATAATTTCGATATCTCAGTGAGAAAATTGCAAGGGCCGTGAAAATTGAAAATCCCCTTCCAGAATTTATAAACATCAAGGCACTTGTACCTTTGATCTTCTAATTTCACACTGTTTACACAATTATAAAATACTAGATTATATCAATTAAATTCAAATGAAAATACAGATTTCGTAAATACCGTAACCGACGACAAAGATGGACGTGATGACGATCCTTGATGACTGGAGTTTCCTTCCTTCGTCCATTTGCTAATCGTTGAGACTTTACCGATACCTCCCAGACAACGCTAGGGGTAATCTTCTTCCCCCTTAGCTCTCCGAGCTGCAAAGGGGCCATGCACACACACAAGGTAGAGCCACCACTCTCTCTCAAGTTCGGTATCCCAACTCTCACAAGTAAAACTAGTCAGAATTTCTGCAGCATAACATTACTCATAACCCGTGTGTTCCATCTCTCAACTCAACCATTTGTTTTATAGAATTTTCCCCACACTACAATTAATTTCCTTTTCAATTAATATAATTTAGAATTATCTCCCCCATACACTTGTCGCCCTTTTCCCAATTTGCACAATTAAATCCACATTTTATTTTAATAAAAAATAATTTCCCTCACCCATCCTAAAAACGCTCCTAAAATCACTCCTAGTGGTCCTTTTATTCCCTTTATTTCCAATTAATCACTGACACCTTTCTAAAACTGAGTTGAGTTAAAATATGATTATTCTCTAGTTAGACTAGTGTTAACTAGACTCTAGATACCTTTCTATGCTTACACATTCTTTTATGCTTTATTCATTTCTTATTTTAAATTCTAATTTGGTATTTTCGCACACATGTGTATTGTATTAATTCTTTAGATTTATTTTATCTCTCTTAATCTCTTAAATTGGTTTACCCTTTTTCCTATTTTATCTAATTTGTAATTTAGTTTTAGAAATCTCACCAAGCTTTAGACTTAGGCTTAAATTCAAATAGGCTTAGATTTTCATTTTAGGGTTTAAAATTAATATTTCCAATCCTTAATTAATTAATTAAATCCGACAATGTTTAAAGATTTTACAAGATGTAAAAATTCGCTCAAGGTTTTCTAGGCCAACTAGGTTCATTGGCTCAAATTTTATTACATGAAACGTCCTTCAAAACGCACTCCGTGCTCCAAGGGTTCCACTCGCCTTTGATTCAAATTTTAATTACGCGATGTGCCCTTCAAGATGCACTCCGTGCTCCAAGGGTACCACTCTCCTTTGACTGGTTTTGGTAGTTGTCCAACCCTTGGAGTCAATACTCCATTCGAGAGAACTTGTGAGAGACTAAGAGATTTTAAGGAATAAGCACCTCGCCTTATTGCATGCCCCTTAGAAATCTTCGTGAGCAGCTGTCTCAGTATTCCCCCACAACATCTTGGACCTCTCGAACTATGTAATCGTTAACCTACAATTTGAGTCACGACGAGAGTGCTAGTAGGATGTGACGGGGATGCTATCACACCTCTCCCTCAATATCTGGTTTCTGTGCATGGCCCCTTTACTCCTTATGTGAGTCAGATTAGTCAGCAATCGTCAGCCTGCATCCATCAACGAAACACTGTCAATGATCCATAAACATCATCATAATATAATCAATCATATGTCACATATGCATAAGTGAAATACTCAAACCAATACAATCCACTCCCTGACTCAATCTAGAGGTCCATTGATGCCATTGACATCCTCAATATGTAAAGTGTCCTGCACATTCAGGGGAAACTCGTCAATAGCATCTGTCAATACATAGATATCAAACAACATAAACCATAGATATCAAACATCATCATAAGAATCCATAAGTAAAACAGATAACCATATACTATAACTGGATCAATTGCACGCAAGTGTCCTCAATAATAAGTCAATAACATGTGCTCGCAAGAGAGAGATGTTACAGACTTAGGTTCGAAGATTCAAGAAGTAGGTAAGAGAGTGAAAGATAGAGTTGGAGTGCATGGGGGATGATTAATAGGAAATAAAATTGAAATTGTGCCATTACGGGCGGTAGCTTCTCATAATATAGGGATGGATGAAGAGAGCGGTAGTGTGGGGTGTGTAAAGAGAGGCGAGTCCCAAAGGTGTGTATGGAGGTGGTGAAGCTAAGGTGAGTGAAGAAATCATGCTTCATCAATGAAGGCGATGATGCAAGGAATGGGTTGAACTACCGATCCCATCAAATTAACAAAGGTGATGAAGCATGGAAACATTTAACAGTGGAAGAGAAGGTAAGTTAGTAGAGTAAAATCTCTACCTAACAATTGTTGGTGCAACATTAAGAAGTGAAAGAACAAAAGTGTGGGAAAAATTGGGTATGGAAGGGGTGGTGAAGCACACATCATGGAAGAGGGGCATAATTGAATCATGAGCTCAATGATGGGTGGAGGAAATCACACTTAGGGGGGGAAGGGATAGGGAGGATGGGACTGGGACATGAAGGAATTTATCTGTCGAATATAGGGGGGGAGAGGGGTTATTTATATTAGAGGTGACAAGTGTGAAGGAGGTGATGCATCACATATGATGAAGAAGATGGCGGTGGCGAGATCCCAATGTCGATTTTCTTTCCCAGTGATATGATTGGTTGAATGAAGTATTATAATAAATGTCGTATTGATAAATGTTGAACTGTGCTGAATGTAAAATGCTATGTCCTGTGAATAAATGTTGTTGTCAAGAACTCAATCCTATACTCAGGTTGAATTACTGTTAGGACCCAATGATATTATTTTTAGGTTAGGGGTACTTCTGCTTTGAATATCTTAGAAGGCGAGAAAGAAGTCCTGCAATCTTGTCTGTTTGCGTGAATGGAGTGGAATGACGATTGAGTGGATTGAGCCACCGTTGACCTGTCAAAGGTCTGGTTGATACGAGAGTCACAATGATTCTTGGGGATAATATCTTCTTGATAAACATGATCCGCTGATTACTTATTGAAATCTGTTGGCATGAGGATCTCATACCTAAAACCCAGAATAAAAATGGGGAATACTTATGCATGAATTGAAGCGGCTAGGGGCATCACGCCTAGATATTGCACACCCTAGCTAGATGTTATTTTTAAGGTAATGAGGGTGGGGCAACCGCTAGTGGGTTGCAATGTAGTTCCGAGGATATGATTTCAAAGACTGTTGGCCATGGGGTTTCATGTTCTGGAGCTGTTGGTTTTGGTAGTAGCCATTGATGGAGGAGCTCATCGATACTAGGATTTATCTCAAGTGGATCTATTTGGTGGAAGGAAAATATGGTGGGATAGTGAATGATTCTGAGGGGTAAATGAAGTCGGTCATTGGAGGGAGAGGTATGATGGACTAAAGGGGAGATAATTCTTCAAAAAATTTGAGGACAAGTGGGAGAGAAGAGGGGTATGGGTGGTTGCAGTAGGAGGTTATATATCGACGACATGCATTGCACCTTTTCTTGGATAACCCCCTTCTCTCGCCAAGAGATGTAATGTGAGGTGTGGTTTCTCTAACTCTAAACCAGTTGTAGATATCCACCTCCACAATTTCCCATTCTCAGTAAGGTTCTCGATACATGATCCACCATCGTGCTAAGGTGACCACAAACACCTCATTGAGGGCATGAAATTGCTGATATTCTGGTATGTCGTAGAGCCATGTAATTAATACATCCACCGGCTCTGACCCATCATACCGATACAAGCCAAAGTCTTTCATGTGCTTTTATGCCGAGATTTGTGCACACCTCCTAGTTGACACCTCATAAATTTTATTTTTCCATCTATCCAAGGCATCTTTAGAATCCATGTCATATGACTTGACAGTCCTCCAACTTAACTCATCGTCTGCGGTGGGGTTGATGTAGTCCTCCCTACGACCCGTGATCTTGTAGATATTCTCAATTTTTGAGCTCTGCACATCCTTATCGATAATCTCATTGTAGTAGTCACGTTCATACAGATCGAGTGGCATGACCATGTGCAGGGTGTCAGTATCAAATGACATTTGCCACTTTTTCAATTTCAAGACTACATTGTTTTCAAAGGCCTAATCGATTCCTAGCAATGCTGGGTAGGGATCTGACTCATCCATGTTTTCAATGACTTCGAATTTGGCCTTCATTTTGACCCCTTATATATTTACCTCCACCTAATCCAGCCGACCGATGGGGTATATCTTATACTAGTTAGCTAATCGAAGATGAATGGGTGACCAACCCAGCTTTGGTTTCCCCATCACTTCCTAGGATTTCTTGGGTAAAATGTTCAGATTGGATCCTAGATCCAACATTACTCCATCGATATCATACCCACCAAGATCTATGATCATCTTAAATGATTGGCTAGTGCACTTCTGCTTGCTAATCCGACATAAATATTTTTCTAGCAGTGGAGATGTAATGGTGGTCTCCTCTCCTTAGTATATCATGCAAACAGTTAACATATGAGTCCACTTGCTCACAACTTTTGGATATCTTAGAAAACACAAAAAACAATGTAATAAGGTATTGACTTGATCTTCTGATTCTTCCATGCGACAAAAGTTGTGAAAGGATTTTGTGCGCACTGTGCATTGCAACTCTTCTTGGCACTATTCATATGCTTCATGCTCAATGCATCACAACATAGTTTGTTTGCATGCTTCTTCTATTGATATTTGGGTGATGAGTTGAATTTATTCATGCATGTGAGCTTCCTCCAAAGACCTCTACATCACGCACTAAAGTTATTCGTGCGCATGGGCTTCTTCCAACGACCTTTGTGTCACATACTGCACTTCCTCAAGGATCCCTAGTGACCTCTGTGTCACCCTATGAACTTCCTCTTGGACCTGTTCCTCTTCAAGGGACCTTTGAGTCGAGCGTTGCAGTTGCTCGCATGCTTGTTATTCCTCCAAGGCTTACTGCACATCACACAGATACTGCTTATGCTAAGTTGTGTCAAACTTAGGAGGGGGATGGGGGGTCTTCCTAATATTTCCTTCTTCTTGTTGACCTAAACTTTCTCCGAGTTCAAAATTTACCCTTGTCTTCTCCTATCCATGGGTTACTATCCAGACGTTTGCTTCTCTCTTCTTCTTCTAGTTGTTGCATGGCTCAACATGCACCATATTATAGCTACCCTTCTTGTCCTCCCACTTTTTCAACAATTCTAAACAATACTCAGTGACATGTTTGGGACTATAACAGTATGCGCAGAGCACGCATGGCTTAGTGAAAAACTGTGATACATGACCAATCTCACTACAATTGAAGAATGTGGGGGGTCCACCATATCCTCGACCTTGTTCGTGTCCATACCCACCTCAAGGTCCTCCTTGATATCCATCTCTATAGTCAGCCCCACACTCACCACCCTTTTGTTCCTCTTGCACTTGAAATGCATCCCAGGTGTTATCTTGCATCATTTGAAGGGAGCGATAACTGTTGATATCGTGGCCGATGGATTTACAAAATTCACAGAAAGGGTGTGATTTGTTAATTTTTTTTTTGTAGGGTGGGGAAGAAGGGTGGAACATGGCCCCACTATCAACATATTTTACACTATTTCGACTGTCCAGAGGGAAATAGACTTGGCGCACTAGTCGCCACATAATTCAGAAGGATCGGGAATGCGTCTCATCGATGCCCTTCTGAGCGACATGTAGTGCACCACACATGTTCACACACAAATTTAGATTTGGTCATATCTTTCAACCATGCAATGAACTATTCTCTATGTTGTATGTCTTGGATCTGGAATGTTAGCCTATCCAACAATATTTTGAACTACTGGTCATAGTCCCATACAAGGTTTCCTTCTTTCTGCTTGATTTCCTTAATCTCTGCAATGCATTGGGACTTTGACTTCGACTTCTAAAATTTATGAAGCAGATCCTATTTGATCTCTTCCAGGGACCTCACCTATCCTTTTGGGAAAATAACCTTATATTTCATATACCATGCCAGGGACCGATCCCTGAACATAGTCTCTGTTGGATTACTGAGAGGGGGGGTGAATAAGTAATAGAGCAATTGAATCCTTTTTAACCATATAATCCAAGTGTTATATCAATGAAGCATTATCATCCAATAAATGTAGAGTAAATAAGCAATGAACAAATGAACAAACATACACATACATAGTAAACCGATGTTTTATGTAGAAACCCAAATCGAGAGAAAACCACATAATGCTTTTTCTTATATGTCTTGAAGAATTACATTCATTAGAAGCACCAACTTCCTTTGTTTTCCAGCTGNACAACCGGAAGGTGGCTACAACCACCTATCCTTGCCCCATCCTGCCACCCTGAAGTAGAAGTAGAATGATGGAACCATTGTCAACCTGTCACTATAAGATATACCACTGTAAACCTGTACCAATAAATCTGAACCATGCATCAACCATGCATCAACCTATACCTCAACCTGTAATCAACCTGTACCATAAACAAGTGCATCAACCATGCACCAACTTGTACCAAATAACTTGTAATCAACCTATACCATAAAAAAGTGCATCCAACCATGTACCAAGTATGTACCAATCATGTGTCAACTACTCATCAACTATGACTCATCAATATGTACCAACATCATCAACTATACACCTCATGTATGTGCCAACTCATCAACTACTTGTCTCAACCATGTACTCAACATGTA